>WNWK01055193.1:0-11342 GCA_009830355.1 Cherax destructor
TTTTTCGTAAATTTTAAATTTAAAATCAATGTTCCCTTAATAATCATGGGGGAAAAGGGCAATGAGTTATTTAAAAAAATTTTAAAGAAAAAATTTATAGAATGACCCCAAGCTATTTAATTTAACAAAATGGTTTATATCTACTTCTTATTGTTAAATTAAAAAAAGCAGTCATTCTTTTTCCCTTTTGCCCCCCTTCATAAATGTTCTTTGCTCACACCCCAACAGCACGTCAAGTTTTAAAAAACCATATGCCTCCATTCACTCTATCAAATCGCTCACACATTTGCGGGAAAGTCCAACCCCCTCCCCAAAATTTCCCTTTTCCCCCCTCCCCCCAAACCTTTCCTGGGCCCGGAACCCTCCCCCCCCTTCCCCCCTCCACTACAGTTTATACACCCCGAAGTCACTCTGTCTCGTTCCTTTCTCTCTCATGCCCAAACCACCTCAAAAACCCCCCTCCTCAGCTCTCTGGACAATCGTTTTGGTAACCCCCACCCCCTTTAATTTTCCCAAAAACTCGAATTCTCTGCTTTATTTTCCCACACCACACATTGACCTCAGACATCCTCCACTGCCTTCTCCTCATTGCAAAAAGCAACTGTGAAAACCCCCCACTTTGTTTTGATTTTTTTATATTTAAACCCCTCACCTCTTGCTAAGACACTCTCATTAACTTCTCTTAAAACCCCATCTGAAATATATTGAAAAACCCCGGTGACATCACACCCTTTCCCCCAAAGGGCCCTTTTTCGGGGAAATGGCCCCCTTCCCTCCTACACACCCCTAACCTGGGCCCCCTTTTATCCTAAATAAAATTCTTTTTCTTTCAGTAACCTTCCCCCAAATTCCATCACCTGCAACATCTGCCACTTTTCCCCCCTACCCAAACCCTATCATCCCCTTTTTCCCAAATCCATAAATGCCACAAAACATCTTTCCCCTTTTCCCCCAAACTGTTCACCTATATTTTTCACTGAAAAACACTTTTTCTCACCCCCCCTACCTTTCCTAAACCCCCCTTGTTCCCCTTATCCTGTTTTCTGTTTTCTTTTAAATTCTTTCAAAAATCTCTACCATACACTTTACCAGGTCACTCAACGGATTTTTTCCCCCCAAAATTTTTTCTCTTTTTTCCCCCCTTTTGCCTTTATACAAAGGAAAAATTACACGCCTCTGCCAACCCCTGGGTTCCCCCCTTCCATACATTTTTTTAAAATAATGGCCCCAACCCCCCCAAAAATTATACCCCCACCTGTTTTTAACATTTCTATCTTTATCCCATAAACCCCAGCTGCCTTCCCCCCTTTCATTCTACCCACTGCCTCACGAACTTCCCACCCCCACAACGGGTTTCCACACTCCTAAAAGATGTTATTCCCCCTTTTCCCTCCCCGAAATCACAGTTTCCCCCGTCTTGATCAACATTTAACAAATCCCCCAAAATATTCTCTCCATCTTCCCGATACCTCTAACTCCCCCTTTAATAACTCTCCTCTCCTTTTTTTTAACTGTCAAATCCATTTGTTCTCTGGGTTTCCCTAAACTTATTAACCCTCTTTTCCAAAATTTTTTCTTATTTTAAACAAAATTTGCTGATAAACATCTCACCCACTCTCTCACCCTTCTCTTTTACATTGCTTCACCCCTTTTTTAACCCTCTTTTTCTCTCCATATACTCTTCCCCCCTTGCATCACTTCTACTTTGAAAAAACCTCTCATTCAAACCCTTTTTCCCTTACTACTTTTTTTCATCTCATTCCCCCAACCCGCTCCTCTTCCCCCCCGCCCCCACTCGCCTGAAACCCCAAAACCTGCTGAACACTCTAACACTATTTTTTAAATCTCCCCCCTACATTTTCAACCCATTGCCTACACTCTCACTAGCCCATCTATTCCAATAGTTGTTTATATCTTACCCTTCCCGCCTCCTCTTTTAGTTTATGAACCTTCACCTTTCTTTTACTTAGTGATTCTATTTTCCTTTATCCCCATCTACCTTTTACTCCCCCTGTAGCTATAACTAAAAAGTGATCTGATATATCTGTGGCCCCCCATAAACATGTACATCCGAAATCTCTCAACAGTCTTTTTCTACCCAAAACATAGTCCAACAAACTACTGTCATTACGCCCCCATCATATCTTGTATACTTATTTATCCTCTTTTTTTTAAAATATGTATTACCTATAACTAAACCCCTTTCTAACAAAGTTCAATCCCAAAGGGGTCCCAAATTTTTTACATGGCAGCCCAAACTTACCCTACACCTTCTCTGCATGTTTCTCCCACTTTAGCATTTGGGGCCCCCACCAAAATTTCTCTCTCATTTGGTTCAAAAGTTCCTAACTTGCTTAAACCCCAAAATCTCTCTCTCCCCCTACCTCCCCCCTTTTCCCCGGTGCATACACGCTTATTATAACTTTTTGCATCCGACCCTTATTTTTTAAACCACATAATCCTTGAATTTACACATTTATATTCCCTCTTTTTTCCCCTTTCCCCCAACCCATCCTTCAACATTATTGCTCCCCCTTTCCTTGCTCTAACTCTCTCGGGTACTCCTGACTTAATCCCATTTATTTCTCCCCCCTGAAACTCGCCTACCCCCTTTAGCTTTGTTTCGCAGGGCCGGGGCATCCAACCCTTTTCATTCATAACATCGGCAATCATCTCTTTTTTATCATCCGCACTACATCCCGCCCTTCAGACAAACTTTATAAAAAATTTTTTTCTCGTTTTTTGTGGTTTTTACAGGAGGGAAGGGGGGTTTGGGCCCCTTGCTCCCGGCATCTTTGTCGCCTCATACGACACGCATGGCTTACGGGGGAAAAATTTTTTTCCCCCTTCCCCCTGGACAATGAGAAAAAAAAAGAACAAGGCTATTAAGAAAAAAAAAAAAACCTAGATGTGTGTATGTTTTATATGCATTTTATGCCCGTGTAGTGTGACCTAAAGTGTAAAAATAGAAATACTAATATACCTGTTATCCGCGTGTTTATGAGACAGAAAAGACACACACAAAAAATATATATATATATATATTTTATTTTATATATATATATATATATAAAATAAAAATATATATATATATATATATATATATATATATTTAATTTAAAAAAAAAAAAAAAAGGGTTAAAAACTTGTGATTTTGGCAAATAGCAACATACCTTCCCATGTAAGAAAAATTGAAAATTTGTTTTCCCCAATAATTTTAAAACCCATTCTGAACATAAAAAAAAAATATATTTAATTGTTTTGTTTATTATTAAATTAATGAAAGTATCAAAAAATATATTTAGTTGGGTTGGGCAAATTAAATTCCCTTTTATTAAAAGGGTTGGGTAGGTTTTCAAAGTTTCTCTCATCAAAAAATCAAGCCCTTTTTAAAATTTTCTCTTTTCTTTTAAAAGATATTTTTTTTCATTTATGTTAATGAAAAAATTTAAAATTTTTGTACCAAGAAAAAACCCTACCAAACCCTTTAAATTCCCAAAAAATTTTTTCCCTTCAATAAATATTTTTTAGATACGTTAACATTAATTTAATAATAAAAAAACCCTGAAATATATTGTTTTCTTTTATGTTCAAAGTTTTGGCGAGAAATTTTTTCAAAACCTTGGGCAAATTGGCTGATTATTCCAAGCCCAAGTTTTCCCAAATCTCGACATATATATATATATATATTGTGTGTGTGTGTGTGTGTGTGTGTGTGTGTGTTTTACTGTTTCTAACACCTTCCCCCTGTTGTTCTTGGTTCATCTCGGTTGTTCTCTTAAATTTAACTTGTTCCCCCGGTAAATTAAAGTTTGTTTGGTTGTTCTCGGTAAAATCCGACCCTTTTCCCGGTATATCTGAGCCTGTTCTCGGTTCATCTTGTTTTTTTGGTAATTATTAGGACCGCCTCGGTAAATCGGGCCCTTTTTCTCGGTTCATCCTTGGTTTCGGTATTTAGGCCCCCTTGTTCTCGGAAAATCTGACTTGTTCTCGTTTGTTCTTTGTTCATCCCCCGGTTTTTTCGGGCCCTAATTAGTAGGACCGCTTGTAAGTTATGTATACAAAAGTTTCCCAAAAACCCTTAAAATTTTCTTAAAGGAGGGGGTCAGTCTTCAAAAGTTGTGATTTACATTGGTCTTCTTATTTCCCCATTTTGTTTCCCTGAAACTGTTAAATTTAAATATTGATTTGCATCCCTTGGTTTCCCCAAGGGTCGCATCTAAACCCATTCAACTCTTGAAAGAATAATTACCCCCAACATTAAAAACGAAATTCAACACAAAGTTTTTAATTCCTTTTAAAATTTTCCAAGATGAAAATTTTTACCTTCAACCGCAACATGATAGTACCTTAAACCTTAGTTCCTTAAACCCGGGGCAATGATGGTACCTTCAAATTTTGGCATTGATATTACCTTCAACCCCCGAACATGATAAATATTTTCCCAACACTTGAACATGATAATTATTCCCAACATTTTAACGGGGAAAATTTAAATTAACCCTTTTTGGTGAAAATTTCCTTAAACCCCCTTATAATTACCTTCAACACTTGAAACATGATAATTACCTTCAACGCTTGAAACATGATAATTGCCTTCAACGCCATAAAACTTTCCCTTTAACCGCAGCATGAAAAATTTTTAACCCCGAAATTTGATAATTACCTTCGACTTGCCCATGATTCCCTTAACCGAAACATGAAAATTCAACACTTGAAACATGATTTCTTAAACCCGAACGTGATAATCCCCTTAATTTCCCAACATGATAATTCCCTTTAACCCTTTAACATGATAATTACTTTCAATTTTTGAAAAGATGGGTTTTATTCAATTTCTGGTACTTCAAGCTCAAATTTTTTCTTATTTTCGGTTTTTGGGTCTCTTAAAAAACGAATTAAGGGCAGTTTAATATACTAATTAAATTTTTTGTTTTTGGGAGGTGGATTTTAGTTTCTTATATTGTGAATTCCTGTTATTTTTTCCCCTTCTTTTCCCCTTCAATTAATATTAAATTTTATTAACTTATGATCTCTGCTTTTTCCATTCTTAAATTAAAACCCAAGGGTGAGGAAAAAGGGAAAATTATGGTTTTCCCCTTGGACCCAAACTTGGTAAATACGTCTATTTTTTGTGGGGGGGGGAAGGGGATGGGGGGGGTGTTCAGTTTTAAACGGGTTTTTTTAGGTTCTCAGTCTTTTTTATGAAGTGAGACTGATGGGGGACAAGAGGGGTTTCATGAGATGGGGATTTTGGGTTTTGTTGTGAAAAAAATGGTAAGGGGCTAATTGTCCTTCATTCATCCCCATAAACCTTGACAGTAACATTTTCAGTTAAAAAAACAATCAAATAAGGGTTTGTCTTTTATTCCAAAAGGGGGAAAAATTGGTTTTAAAACAATATATCGGAAACGTCAACCAGCAGTGATTCTCCTTTTTTTCAGGTGTTGTAATTCACTATAAGATTATTCACAAAATACCAAAACAAATCCACAGAACGGGGAACAGTGTACCTAATTTCCCCGGGGCTAAAATTTTGCTCCAACAATTTGACCATTAAGACACATTTGCACCATTAGGTGTCTTTACTCTAAAATGTTTTCCCCTTATTTCAGTAGATTTTTTCCCAGTAAAATGAAAAAAGGGGTTAGTAGTGAAATAAAGAGGGTGAAATCAGTCCAAACCTTGGAAAAGGTATTTGGGTGGGCCCCTCAGTCGGGAAACGTATGAAGTTTGGAAACGGGGGCCAAAGTCGAGTGATCTTATATTGACAGTTTGAGGGGAGAAAACAAAAAATCAATTTTTACAAAAAAAAGGAAACCCAAAAATCCTTCTGAAGATAAAAAACTACTACTACTCTATTTTCTCTTCCTGCTCCCATACCCTCCAATCCCTAATGAGAGTTTTTTTTAAAGGAGGGGAGTTGAGAAATAAATGTGCAGGGTTTTTATGGGGCGGTGGGGTTTATCCCAAACAATGAGGTATATAACACGGGCGTTTACTGGAATCATTGGTCCCGGTGCTTTTGACAGTGTGGTTGCTTTTCAATGGGGGTATATTCCCGGGCAGTGTTACTGGATTAATTGGTGCGGTGCTATGTGACGTTTGGGTTGTTTGGGCTCAATGGGGGTTATTCCGGGGCGGGGGTTCGGAATCATTGGTGCGTGCTATGTGACGATTGTGGTTGTTTGGGCCTGGGGTATATTAAAAAAGGGCAGTGTTACTGGAATCGAGAGGCGGGGACAGGGGAAGAAAGACTCCAAGGGCAGAGGCAAAAAGAAAAGGGAACGGGGGTGGAGGGGAAAGAGAAAGATGAAAAAATTTTAAAATGTGGGAGGAGTGGGGGAAAGGGGAGGGGGAAGGGTGGAAAGTTGGAAAGTAAAGGGGTGATGAAGTGGTTGGATAGTTTTGGGGGTTTTGTCCCTGCACAAGAAAAGGGAAAGGTTTTTAAATTTTGGACATTTTTTCCATTTTCGGGAAGGTAAAACCGGGTTAAGACTTTTGGGGGGTTTAAAGTATCTTGGTCCACTGGGGGCCTTGGAGGCACAAAAAAATTGTGAAGGGGCAGGGGGTTTTTTTTAAAACTTGCAGCATTTGGGGCACTGTGGCAAAGTATTTTGAAAGGAAGTAAAATGAGAAAGGTTTTTTAAAAAGTGAAAAATTATAGAGGTATTGGTTTTGGGGAAACAATCAAGCTGTGGGTATTAGGCCTGCAAGCAGATATTCCCGGGGATACGTCGGAAATTGTTTAAAGACAATATTCAAAAAAAAAGTTGCTGGAAAAAGGAAAAGCAACGTTAACAAAAAAAGGAGTAGTGAGGGCAGGGTTACAAACTTTCTTAAGGTTACTATAAAATAGTGGGGAGCCCAAAAAATAAATAAGATGAGGTGGTGGAAAATTTTTAAATTGGGGTAGAAAAAGATAAAAGATTGAAAACATCGGACCCAGAATCTTTTTGGGCCCACAGTTTCTCGAGGGCGTGAAAAATTAATTTTGGGTTTATTTAGGCCCCCCAAACCTTTACAAAGGGGTGCGGGAAGCTTCTATGGGAGGAAATTCCTTTAAAGGGTCTAGATATGGGAAAAAGTTGTATTAATTGGGGGGATTTTTTAAATTTGAAAATTGATTGGAACAATGGGGAAAATCCTTTAGTCCCTTTACTTTCTTGATACGGGCTGGATTGTTTTTTAAAAAGTTTTTGACAAAAACCAACTAAAAAGGGAAAAACTGTGACTTGGGTTTTTGCCAACAAAGAATCCTGATTTAATCTTGGGTTTAAAGATGAGCTTGGGGGGAAAAGTTTGGTCACTTAGTTTTTAAATATTATGGAATTCCCCGGGGAAAATGCAATCAAATCGCTTCTGGGCTTTCCCTTGGCTGATTTCATGGGGGAAAAATACCTGGTTGGGTAAATTGGGGTGAAAGACTTGGGGTCAAGGGAGATAGTGTTGGTGGCCAAATGAAGTTTTCCCGGCGTAGTTCTAGGTGCCCCAAAAAACTTTGTTCCAAGGGGAATTTGATCTAACAAAAATTATCCCAAATGGATGAACAATAAATTAAAACATCTGGTTGGTCAAAGGGGACATTTTGGGTATCAAAAGGGGATGGGGGGAAGAAAAACAATATATTCAATTAAAAGAGAAATAAACAAAGTAATAAAAAAAGCAAAAAGGGGTTTTTTAAAAGTCGCAAGGGATTCGAAGACTAACCCCAAAGGGGTTTTTTAGGGATACAGAAGGAAAGGGTTTGGGACAAGATAGGCCCCCCCTTGAGTAACTCAACTCCCGATCCTGACGTGTGGGTTATTTTGGGAAAAATTCAATACTTACTTCCTCTCAAAAATTTTTATAGGAAAATACTAGCGAAATTCTAGAAATAAATTATGAACGGGGCGATAATAAACTATGTTCGATTGGGGGAATTGGGGACATGGGACTCAGAAAATAAAAGTTTAAAAACCCAACAAATCCTAGTGATGAACTGTTTTCAAGGTTTTAAAAAAATGTAAAATGGAATTTTGGGAAACCCTTTTGGGTAATCTTTTAAACAAAACTTTAAAGGCATGTGCCTGATAAGTGGAAAAAAACAAATCAATACCTGTTTTTCAAGACAGGTGACAAGGGATAACTTTGAACTATGAAACCCAAAAAACCTTTCCTCCATAGTGGGAAAAAATTTTTGGAATCAATAATTGCCGGGCAATTCGGCCATCTTAAAACATAAATTGATTAATGAAAATTTTTTGGGGTTTTAATTTTCTTTTTTTTACTAAGGTGTTTGGGGGGTAGATCAGGAATGAATATGATTTGTGTATATGGACTTCATTAAAAGGGCTTTGATAGGTTCCACATCAGAACTTTATGAAAAAAAACGGAATAGGGAATTTTTCCTGGGGTAGAGGGATGGTTTTACAAATAGGGGGTAGAGTTTGCAATAAAGGGGGAAATCAAAAATGGGGGGACGTACAAACTGTGTTCCACGGGGGCAGGTTTGGGGGCCTTTTTTTTCCCTTTACATAAACTACATAGATGAGGGGAAAAAAAGCGACATAAAAATTTTCTGATGACACAAAAAGGGAGTCAATTCATTCCCAATGGGGACTTAAAAGCACTCCGGAATTTGAATGGGGTGTTCAATGGTCGGGAAGTAGATGCAGTTTAATATAACAAATGCGAAGTTCTAACTGTTGGACGGGGCAATAACCGTTCCCCATATCAACTGAATAATTTTAAAATCCAAAAATACTAATTTCAAAAAGTATTTAGGATTTTATTAGCATTTAAACTGAAACCAAGGAAAAACAGTGCATAAATGTTTTGCAAAAAAAATAACAGAAGTATAAATAATAAAGTCCTCTGGTTGTTCTTTAATTCTATATTCTTTGGTTAGGCCTCATTTAGATTATGCTGCACAGTTTTCCCCTTTCAGAATGGATATAAATAAAAACGTACAAGGAGGGGTGGAAAAAAGTTGATCCTATGTATCAGAAATCTTCCATATGAGGATAGACTGAGGGCCGAATTCCTCTCTAAAAAGACTAAAAATTGGGGGGATTGGTTTTAGGTGCATAAATGGAAAAATGGGGAAAAAATAAAAGGGGGTGTAAATAGCGTGCTGGAAATATCCAAACCCCGGAAAGGGACTCAACAAAGGGTTTTAAATTGGAAAAGTTCAGATTCCAAGGGGAAAGGGTATAGGAAAACACTTGTTTGGTAATGGGGTTGTGGATGAGTGGAACAAACTCCCCAAAACGTCATAAAAATAAGACGTTGTGTAGTTTTAAAAATGATTTAAAAAAAAAACCCCTTGGGGGGTGTGGGGGGGTGTGAGATTTGGGCTTGACCAAGTTCTTTGGGGGGTTTTAAAACCCTGGTCCTTCCTTAAGTGGAAGTGACCTGACACCTGGGTTACCTGGAAAGGGGTTAAAAAACAGGGGAGTCTCAAAACCGGGGAAATCATGGAGCTGCCTCCCTGGGTCAATGGGGCCCGCTGGAAATTCCTTCTTTCTTATGTTCTTATTAAGTTTGATGAAGGAAGTAATTAGCATCAGGAGAGAATTATTTTCTTCGGGGAGATTGAAGAGTGTTCGAAAATGTCTTCAACAATAATGCCGTTTTTGTCAGGGAAAATGTTGGAAAAAATTCTTTTAGGTCCCGAGTCGTTGACAGAGGGGCAACATCGACCTGCTTGCCAATAACCCTTATTTTCTTCCCTTTTCAGAGTCCCTTATCGAAAAGTCGGGCAAAAAAGGGTTTGAACGAGTCTTTCCCAAGGGGCAAAAAATGTTACCAAAAAAACTCGCCCTAGAAAAGGAGCTTGACGGCGTTTCCCCTCCCACTTTGGTTTAAATTTTCAAAATCACACTGTAAACTTTAAAGTCGGACGAAACGTCGTCTGCTCCCCTCCACAGATTATTTGGTATTGTTTCGATTTCTGGTTCAAGGGAAATTTATTAATAGGTTCAGTGTTTAATAATTTTTGCACTGTTTTGCATTTCTTTGGGATAATTCTATTTACCAAAAAATAAAAATACACCGAGGAAAAAAATTATGTTTCACTTTTCAGCGGCAGCCTGTAATCTAACATGATGTTTGCGGGAAAACCCTTTTTTCCCATATATATGGGGTGCCCCAATAGATAAAACATACGATTTTTCAAATGCAACGCTCGTCTTTCGAATAAGTCAATCAAAAAATTTTTGTATGCAATAATTTCCCAAATATATATAAAAAAATATATTTCAAATTTTTTGTTTTTTGTAATATTATTATTAAATATTATATATATATATATATATATATAATATTTATATATATATTATAATATAAATTATTAAAATTTAAAATGTCCAATTTTTTATATTAATATATTTTAAATTTAATTAATTATATTTATAAATTAAATATAATTATTAAAAAATTTATATATTAATAAATATATTTTAAAAACCTTTTAACATTAATTTAATAATAAAAAAAAATAAATATATTTTTTTCTTTGTTCAGAATGATTTTGGGTTTTTTCAACACAAATTTCCGCTTATATGGCAAGGGGAGGGGGGAAAACCAAAATAAGCCCAAGGCGACTTTTAATTATTGGTTTATTTTTAAATTCAATTAAAAATATTAAAATTAAAAGGACAAATTTTAATGAGTTTTCTAATTTAATTTTATAATTTTAAAAAATATATATATATATATATATATATATATATATATATCTTTCTTCTTCTTTCAACCGTCGCCGTTTCCCACCAAAGGGGGGGGCCCAAAAAAAAAAAAAGTTTTCCTTTTACATTTGTAATATATCAGGAAAAGGGGTTTTAGCCCCCCCCGGCATTTTTGTGCCCCACACGCATGGCTTACGGAGGAAGAATTCTGTTCCACTTCCCCCTGAGATAAAGGAAATAAGAAAAAAACTAAAGAAAAAGAAAAAAACCCAGAGGGGTGTGTGTATATACATATCTTGTACATGAATTGGTTGACCTAAAAGTAGGTAACAAGACATACCTGAAATCTTGCATGTTTAGGACAGAAAAAAAAAACATCAACCTACCATCATGAAAACAAATGGTTTCGTTTTTCACTCCTTACAGGACGGTAGTACCTCCCCGGGGGTTGCTGTCCCCAACCTACTACCTAGAAAAAAATATATATATATATATATATATATATATATATATATATATATATATATATATATATATATATATATATATATATTAAATTTTTTTATAAAATATATAGCAATTCAGAGCTACATCTCAAATACTTCTAGCTCCCGGGAGTGGGGTGGGCCCAATCTGGGCATTTCCCCCCTGGATCAAAATTTTTGTATCTGA
>WNWK01055194.1:0-11342 GCA_009830355.1 Cherax destructor
ACACACACACACACACACACACACACACACAACAATAGCGTCCAAAAGCTTGGATAGAGTGAATTGGGCAAGAGGTAATTTGAGAGGCGGAGCCAGGAGCTAAGACACGACCCCAGCAACCACATATAAACGAGTACACACAATGCTACAAATATCAGGGAAAGAACAGGATGTGAAGGTTGCCCTCTCACCAAACAAGGTCAAAGATAAACATAATGAGTATAACTTGAGCCGGCACAAGCAACACTAACATCACAACAATAGGTACTGACTAAGATTCACTCAGTATTTTATGAATAACGTATGTTAGGTCAGTGTTGAGTCTCACGTCAAGTTTGTGCAGAAACTATAAAAAAATGTCTAAAAACTTAGCAATCAGACGACCTTGATTTTTCTTATATTGAATTACAGCCTTAAGTTCATATCTATCTTTCCTCGCCAAGTGATTTTTACCTTCATTGGTTTGATAATGTTGATCCATAAGGCGCCTCCTTCGTCTTCTTTTGCTCTAATAACTTTATTCACAGCCCAAGAGATGTTTTAGTCTATAAATTTAGAGGAGGTGCAGGGAGGCCTGTGTATTCTTCACAGCAGTAGCTTGATCTTTCTAACTCATTTTTGTTTGATCTTAATTCTTGGTGAGGAAGCTATATTTCTTAAAGATCTTGATTTTCTTTTAGAGTTTTAACCACCATTAGAGGTTAGATTAGGTAAGATTTGACAGGAAACAGGACAAGTGTTTCCTGACGCGGGTCTTAGTCATCTGACCGAGGCCTTCCACTGGCTTACCGGTCCACCCCTTTATAAAATATGGCTTTGATTATAATCACCAGAGGAGCTAATTTAGTGGACACCTCCAAGCACCTTCCCGAACTCCAGATTATTCATCAAGACTTCCTGCTTGCCACAACCAAGACAGCTTGGTCCTCCTTCACTCACAAACTCACTTAAAAAGCAGTCCAGACTCAAGAAATTGTAATAACATGTAAAACATGAAACACCTGAAACACTCACAGCAGTCCTTACCCTTGATATACCTTTGAAGAGTTTCGAGAGTTTCTCTACTCTCTGAGCCCGGCCATGGGCCAGGCTCGTCTAGGATTCACTCTCACAGCATTCCCACTAATTTTAATGAAAATAAAATCAAAAAGGACTAGAAAGCATATGTTTTCGTATAGAAGGAGATGTTTACAATTTTGATGAAAATGAAGAGAAACAGCGTAAGATCAGTCCTCCTCTTCCACCTGCAAACTTTAAGAAACTGAAATATCGTGAAAAAATAAATAATGCAAATATATATACATTGTTGACAAGACAAACCAGCACAGAGAGAGAGAGAGAGAGAGAAGAGAGAGAGAGAAGAGATGTTCGTACAGCATGACATCAACGAAATAAGTTAGTTGACCAAATGTAATCGCTAGCCCACAGATGGCTCCAAGTTCCCTTCCTGTACCCTATCTGTATATCCAACAACAGTAAAAAGACCTTCAAATGAGCTGATGTAGGTAACAGCTCTTAGCTTGTAAATAAAGATACGAACCTTAACCTAACCTTGTAAAAATAAGAGAGACGGGGGCCGGATGAGGAGGGTGTGTGTTGTGATGGTAGGAGTGGTAGTGACAGGGAGGAGAGAGGTGAGGGTCTGGGTGAGAGGATGTGAGCCGTGAAGTGGGGGCAAGAGGAGAGATAGGAGAGAGACTGGGATAAGGATGGCTAAAGAAGACGACCAGGGAACTAAATAAAAGAGTGAGAGGCAAGAAAGGAAAGGTGAAGAGTAATAAGGGAGAAGCAGTAAGAACCAAGAGCAGGAAGAGCGGACAGAAAAGGGAGAGAGAAAGTGGCACATAACAGGGTTCAATCTTGGGCTAATCGAGACGTATTAACAAGTTGCATTACACTTGCAGCCCTGTTAACTAACAGTAAACAGGTACCTGGGTGTTAGTTGACTCTTGTAAGTTATCACGAGGCTGAACACCGAAACACTGAAAAAGGTCTTCCTTTAGTTTTGCTGGTAAAGAGACGAAGGGACGATGATAGAGAAGGACATTTACACAAATAACCAGCACATATGAGAAGCTTATGACGACGTTTCGATCCGACTTTATTCAGTTAATTCCTGAATAATGTTAAAGTCTCGCAACAAAATGAAAAACTTTCCCCGGGAAAATAATTCATCAGAAACGCCACATTCAAGAATCTAATCATCCAAATTTGCCCTCCAGGACTCAAGTAATGAAAACCTGGTGTTGCCTGCTGTTAGTACAAAACCTGGTGTTTCCTGCTGTTAGTACAAAACCTGGTGTTTCCTGCTGTTAGTACAAAACCTGGTGTTGCCTGCTGTTAGTACAAAACCTGGTGTTGCCTGCTGTTAGTACAAAACCTGGTGTTTCCTGCTGTTAGTACAAAACCTGGTGTTGCCTGCTGTTAGTACAAAATCTGGTGCTGCTTGATATTTACGAAATGTAAAACTTACTACCTACTTGTAAAACATTTACATGTAAAACTAACATTCTACTTGTGAAATATTTGCAATATTTAACTTACAAAACGTCAAATTTACAACCAACATACAAAAAGTTAATTAACATCGCCACAAAACTTCAGAAAAATGTAAATCCATAAATACATCTATATAGGTAAGACTAATATCCAGTCAGTGAGTTACACCGGACTGTTACACAGTTTGATAACTATGTAATAAACATTAAACATAACCTCTTAAATGGGCCGGATATACTTCACCTTCTGGGCTAAATATAAAGTATAAGAGAAATAAAAGCACTGCTTCTCTCATCTTCTTAAGACAACAAAAGCCGAGACAAAGTGCCTTTGGCGAAGATTATCTACATTTGATGTGATCGATAAACCCGTGTGGGTCATTCGGTACAAGTAGTGGAGGCTGGATCCTCAGTTCGCTAAGTATGTGTATTTAACTATGGCGTAAAACCTTTGGGAAGTTGGATGGAAAACCTGGAAGGCAGTTACTTAGGGAACGGAAGTGATGCTGAAAACCTGGAAGTCAACACCTAGGTAGGTGTGAGGGAGGGAGGAAGGGTGGGAGGAAGGCTCTCACCTTGGCCAAAATTAGTTTAACAAGAATTGAAAAATGTCGAGAAATGTTTTCTTCGCGCAGGTGTAGTTATGGGTACGTCATTTACGGTGTGTGCAGGTGTGGAACCATGCAGCACAGAGGGTTTGGCTAGCTGACCTCCATATTGGAAATTTAATATTAAAATATAAAAGCAAACGTCTTGAGGTGAAAGGTTTCTGGGCTGTGGGAAACTGAACATAAAAGAGAGCTGAACCCGCACTTCTCCCTGGAGGCTGCTCCATACTGAAGTTACGACCCAAAGACCGCTGACTCAAAACTAACACCACCACTACTACCACAACCATCACTACCACAAATTCATGACCCACACCCTAATACCATTATTATCAACACTACTTGTCACCACCATAACCATTTCCACCACAATGTTCTCCCTACATCCAGAATAACCATAATCACCAGTAAATCATGCCACTATCTCCACTACCCTCATCGGCGCCATAAACAAAAACTCGACCGCTCAAATACCAAGATAAAGACAGAGTGAACAAGAAAGCCTTCACTGATCACACGTTTGAAGCCTAGAGTGGCAGAGGCTGGCTCATGCCACATCACAATTATAAAACAAGAGGAAACAGCAGGTTACCCGCACCATCACAGACATTGTACCTTTGAGTTTGTCTACCTCTGCAATCCCGGCTCTGGACCAGGCATGTCTGGTGTACTTGCCTGGTCAACCAGGCTATTACTTCTGGCAGCCAGCAGGCCTACATATCCATTACAGCCTGGTTGATCTGGCACTTGAAGGTACTTGTCCATTTTCTTATTAAAGACTTCTACACTTGTCCCAGAAGTGTTTATCCTCTGGAAAGATGTTAAATAGTATGGGAACACGGATGTTGATGCAATGTTCTTTTGTGTCCACGATGGGGGCATCGTTTAGTCCCCCGTTGGAACTAGACTTCAAGCACCTTCGACGTATACATTAACATGCATCTCTCCTCCACCCCAGTAAATGTACATTTATGACTTTAGAGTATTCCCAGTTAAATTACTGGGAATACCTATTTTATTTGGCTCTATTCGAGCAGTAAATGATCTCTGTATGTGTTTCAGCTCTGAAATCTCTCCAGCACTGAATGGGGCCATCAACACTGAACAACACAAGCGATCTGAATCATCTCTGGTACTATTTCCTTTGTTTACATTAGTCCATGGTATAGTCCGTCACTCAGTGGTTCGGTACAGGAATTTGGTGCTCCTGAAATTTCTTTAATGTTTATCAGAGTTTGTGACAAAGCATCATTATCACAGCCAACGAGGTAATTTATGTTTATTAGGCCTTACACTTTGTAATATTAAAATCAAAAAAAACCCCCATATAGAAGAATGAGCTTACGACGACTTTCGGCCCGACTTTGACCATTTCAGACTTTGTAAAAGGTAAGTGGGAACTATCTCTTTATATGCGTTTTTATATTAATCAAAGGGATTGTGCCTTTTTTACTTGCACCTATGTCTCGAAAAAGGATTTTTTTTTTTTGAAGGTCCTCTTAAAGGTTACGCAGAACTTGCCAAACTCACAACTTGTTAAAATTGAAGAGGTATCAGAGGCGAGTTGCTAATCTGTCAGTAAAGACAGGTCATCTGCTTGTTCTTTCCCTAAACTCCAACCATACACTTCACCCCCTCCAACATACCCTGGGGTACTAACAACCAAACACTACCTCCCTCCCTCTCCGCGCACATACACTGGGTCACTAACGAGGAGATATCATCAACTCTTCTTCCCCATCTGCATAAGCAAGTACTGTACAGGCTTCCATGGCAAAGCTGACCCTTTCATCCCCCTCCACCAAACCCCTTTCCCTTTCCTCTCTCTCTCTCCAGGTGTGGTATTTTACCTCATGGTGCTGACGTGTATAGGAGGGAGCAGCAGTTTGCAGGAGGTGATGGTGGTGGTTATTGTTGTTAATTAATGCTTGGTAGTACTGGAGTTGCTGGTAATGGTATCAGTGATGGTGATGATCAGTCAGTCAGGTTTTCTCTCAGTAGACAACAACAACAACGCAACTGCTGGCCTACCTACTAACCTGAATCTGGTTAAAAACACTCCTCCCCATTCCTCACCGTGTGTCATGTACCTTCAACATCCACACACTCCCTTTACTGTCACACACACACTCCCTTTACTGTCACACACACACTCCCTTTACTGTCACACACACACTCCCTTTACTGTCACACACACCTCCGTACTGTCACACACACACACACTCCCTTTACTGTCACACACACACACACTCCTCCTTTTACTGTCACACACACACACTCCCTTTACTGTCACACACACTCCAACTCCGACGAACACCCCCCTTCCCTACTCCAACCCTTGACACACTCCCTGCTGTTGACCCTCACCAGTGACCTTGTAGCAGAATACAATTTTTGTGTAATAAGGTGAAGAAAAAACAGGACACACAAACTGAATGAATTTCCAGAGTGGCGGATCTGGGGCAGTGGTTGATGGTGTTGATGGTGGCGGATGCTAATGCTTAACAGCAGCAGCAGTTTCAAAGCAGGATACTGAAAGAAGGTCATACAAGAGTGGCAGCCTTGGTAGACTGTACAACAGTACTCGTTATATGAAGAATATCAAACTTCTAAGTTGTTCCTCACAAAAGGTTATTTAGGTATAATACCCACACACACCTCTCTTTAAGCACTATTGATCTCTTACAAATCATGCCTGATCAGCAGGCCTATAGGTGCCTAAGTTGGGCATCATTACCGCATGCGCCAACAAATTAACTAACCAGGCCTTCATTAAGGGCCTGGACTGAGACCGGAGTCGCAGGTGCGATGGTCATCAGTAAGTACACCTTCTCGTCGACCACAGTAACGTGTATTTATTTTATTTAGCAAGTTGTATACATCACCAGTGTGCTGCTACTGTTCTATATGAATTACAAAGTGGGAACAAAAGTTAGCTATACTATTTCCCTATCATCACAGCGCAGGATACGTACATATACAATGCAGTCATTGTGAACCAAGCGATACAGGATGCAAAACAACCTCCGAGAAGAGTTGAATGATAGCTCTAGGCCTTTCGTGTTGCTATCAACACCTTAGAGTTACAATGTTCTAGAAATGAGGAAGGAAGTCCACGAAGATCTGTTAGCGACATCGATTCTAGGATCTTCATGGACTTTGCCAACTCTACAGCGTGCAATCTCTGATGTGTTGGTTGCAAAACGAAAGGCCTAAACTTCGACTCTCCCGTGAACCCGATCTGCATCACATACAGTGTTGAAATCTGTCAGCCCGAGCTGGAGGCTTCAGTAGGGCAATGAGGATATAGTCAGGTATTTAAGGTACATGTTCATTTCACTATAATCTACCTTGTTCAGAATTACTGTCGCATTGCTTTATCTGCTTTCGTAGGTGAAGTCCAGGATCTTTCAATTGTCCTCAAAGATTTGTTAAGTTATACCATGAATTAAGGAAAGATCCTAGACTTCACCTTACAAAACGAATAAAAGAACAAGTGCCCGGAAAAGTAAAACTCGTTGCAGCAGATGTGGCGTCTCTATTACTTGAAATTGCATCTCGGGACAGACTATCTCATACATGACAGAAATGAAATTTTTTACGAAAATATTTCTATCAGTTGAAGGTAAGTTACCTGAAGACGATGTTATGGGTCACCGCCCCTGCCTAGACCAGCCCTGCTGGATGATCCCTTGATTAACCAGGCTGTAGGTCCTAACCGAACGCAGTCCAACGAAGGAACTACAGCCTGGTTGATCCAGGCTAACCAGGAACTTATCCAGTGTTTTTCTTACTTAAGTCACAAGAGGAAAGACAACTTACATTGATCACTTAAATTAAATAGTTTCTGAAAGTGGTTTTAAAAGGACTGCCCGAATAATTAAAGCAACTGCTGACACACCAGTTCACACGCGCTGCCTTGTGCTGACACACCAGTTCACACGCTGCACTTGTCCTGACACACCAGTTCACACGCTGCCTTGTCCTGACACACCAGTTCACACGCTGCCTTGTGCTGACACACCAGTTCACACGCTGCCTTGTCCTGACTTTTTAGTTCACGCGCTGCCTTGTGCTGACACACCAGTTCACGTTGCCTTGTCCTGACACACCAGTTCACACGCTGCCTTGTCCTGACACACCAGTTCACACGCTGCCTTGTGCTGACACACCAGTTCACGCGCTGCGCTTGTGCTGACACACCCAGTTCACGCTGCCTTGTCCTGACACACCAGTTCACGCTGCCTTGTGCTGACACACCAGTTCACGCGCTGCCTTGTGCTGACACACCAGTTCACGCGCTGCCTTGTCCTGACACACCAGTTCACGCGCTGCCTTGTGCTGACACACCAGTTCACGCGTTGCCTTGTGCTGACACACCAGTTCACACGCTGCCTTGTCCTAGCACACCCAGTTCACACGCTGCCTTGTGCTGACACACCAGTTCACGCTGCCTTGTGCTGACACACCAGTTCACACGCTGCCTTGTGCATTTTCAGTTCACGCGCTGCCTTGTGCTTTGTTACACAGTTCACACGCTGCTTGTGCTGACACCAGTTCACACGCTGCCTTCTGACACACCGGTTCACCCACGCTGCCTTGTCCTGACACACCAGTTCACACGCTGCCTTGTCCTGACACACACGGTTCACACGCTGCCTTGTCCTGACACACCAGTTCACGCTGCCTTGTCCTGACACACAGTTCACACGCTGCGCCATCTGACACACCAGTTCACACGCTGCCTTGTGCTGACACACACCAGTTCACACGCTGCCTTGTGCTGACACACCAGTTCACGCGCTGCCTTGTCCTGACACACCAGTTCACGCGCTGCCTTGTGCTGACACACCAGTTCACGCTGCCTTGTGCTGGCTTACACCAGTTCACGCGCTGCGCGCGCGGCTTTTGCAGTTCACGCGCTGCCTTGTGCTGACACACCAGTTCACGCGCTGCCTTGTGCTGACGCAGTTCACGCGCTGCCTTGTGCTGACACACCAGTTCACGCGCTGCCTTGTCCTGACACACCGTTCCCCGCCCTTGTGCTGCCCCCATTCCACGCTGCCTTGTCCTGACACAATTCACGCGCCCTTGCCCTGACCCCCAGTTCCCCGCTGCCTTGTGCTGACCCCCCATTTCCCGCGTTTTCCCGGCGAAACCAGTTCCCGCTCCCTTGTGCTAAAAGTTCTTTCTCCTAACAAAATAAAAACCATTTATAACAAAAGGGAAAACAAGTGAAAAAATTTACCTCGGATAGTTTACAGTGTACGGGATAAAAACACACTCTTTTGTAAACCCCCATTTCCCCTTTTAACCCACCCCTTTCCCCTCTCTCTCTCTTCTCCTTCCCCCCCCTCAGCTTCATTTTTACATCCCTCTCCTCCCCTCTTTCTTCCCCCCTCCTCTCTTCCTCTTTTCCCCCCTAATCCCCTCGACAATATAATACCCCCCCCTCTTCCCATTTCCCCCCCTCCCTCCCCCTCCCTCACGCCCAATTTCACCATTGTGACTTATTCTCCACAAGAGGAAGATGGAAAATTTAAACTAAGTGAACCTGGACCCCAGCCCCCAAAGCGGTACCAAGCGTTTCACTTCTTCCACCCCACAACCATACCAACATTAAACCCCCCTCCACCATCACCACCACTACCGTGAACCTCCCTACCCCACCACCTTCCCATTACTACCCCCACCACCACCAAAAAAACTACCACCATCACACCTATTCTCCTTCCCAGCTCCCCCAGCACATAATCTGGAGACATATATCGGGTCACTAAAATCGACCACCACCCTGGAAATACACAAAAAAAGGTTTTTGTGAATGTCAGCTGGGGTTGGTGCCTCAACAGTGGGCATGGACCTGTTTCCCTAGCACCACACAGCCTGGCCCTGGCCGGCCATGATATGTGGCTGCGGGGTCGATGGGGTGCGTGTGATGGGTTGGGAATTTGGGGCAGGAAAAATGGGGGGGGAAAAAGGAGGCATATATAAATATTAAAAATTCTGCCCAGGTAGAGAGTTGCCATGGAAACTGAAGTGAATAATTTTTTTAAAGGGGTTTTTATTGAGCATTGACGTATTCTCCCCTTTATTCTTTTTAGCGAGTTGTGTTGGTCTTGATATGCAGGAACCCCGAACCGGGTCTTACCCGCGTTACGTGTTGTCCTAAGGAGGTTTATATCATTAATGACCACAGTTAAATCTGCTGCCAGCCAGAAATATCCTTTTGCTTAGTTGAGATGGGCTCTATATAGGTAAAAAATACCGGGTGTTAGTCATGGTGTGGGTCGCATCCTGGGGGCAAAATTGACCCAATTTGCCCCCAAAAACTCTATAACAAGGGGGTTTCTGTATTTGTTGTATGTCATTTATGTCGCTGGCCTGTATACCTTGTCATGTACTTTTGGGGAAAAAAAAAATTTTATTATTATTATTATAAAATTTGGGCCCCCCACAGCTGCCATACTCACCAATGGTAATAGCACCTAAAAACCTTCATAAAATACGGTCCTCCCGCTAATTGGATTCCTGACAGTCTGTATCTACACTTAAACTCCTAAAAAAAAATTCTTAAAAAAAAAAACGTGTAAAAAAAATATATATATAAAACGGTGTGATTTAACAATGAAAATTTCCATAAGAAACAACAATAGCATTAAGGCACAACCAAGACGTTATTTCCTAAAAATAATATAAATAGAGCAGCGGGCAATAAAATGACACGGGCTTAAAACACAGGACGCCACCCCAAAAATGGGAAACACATCAAAACACAAGTCTGTTATAACCATACTCCACCCCCCCAGCTTTCAGCTAAGATATTGTGCTAAGATCAGTACTAATCAGTGCTCACTCAGGGCCTGTATCTATTATTGGAATGTCACTATATTTTTCAGTTTTTTTGCATATTATGGTACCACCTGTTTAATGTGGTTTAGGAGAGAGAGAGGTTACAAAACAACCAGGGGGGTATGGCCCGAATATTTTTTTAAAATGAAATCCTTGTTTTAACTGTTATAAACAAACACTGTCAAAATTTTGAACTAAGATTGAATCAGCCAAATGTTCTGCAGAAGAAGAGTCGTTAAGAGTGAAGGCAAGCGCTTACCAGTCAAAAAGGGAATGGAAACGTAGATACGTTCAAACTACAAAGGGATTAGGTAAAGCCATCTCTGTAAAACTGGGGGAGGAGGAAGGTGGGGGGGTGGGGGCGGGGTTTTCTTGGGGGAGGAGGCAGGGGAAAGGGTTTTGTGGATAGAGGGGGGCAGGGGAAAGGGTTTTGAGGACAAGGGGGCAGGGAAGGTTCTGTGGGGAGAGGGGCGGGAAGGTTCTGTAGGAGAGGGGGCAGGGGAAAGGTTCTGTGGGAGAGGGGCAGGGAGGGTTTTGTAGGACAGAGGAGGCAGGGGAAAGGGTTTTGGGACAGAGGAGGCAGGGGGAAGGTTCTGTGGGAAGGAGGGAGGGGAAAGGGTTTTGGGACAGAGGAGGCAGGGAAGGGTTTGTAGAGAGAGGAGGCAGGGGGAAAGGGTTTTGTGGGGAGAGGAGGCAGGGGAAAGGGTTTTCTGTGGGAGAGAGGATGAGGTAGGGAAGGTTCTCTGTGGGAGAGAGGTGGGGGAAAGGGCCCCAGTGGGGGGTGGCTAGGGAAAGGTTCTCACCACACTCCAACAACAAGTGGCCCCAATGATCTGGTATGCAAATTAGATCTCCTGGGAAAGGGAAAAAGGGGGAAAACTTTTCCTTCTTGAAAGGGGGAGGAGGTGGGCTAACTATCTGGGTTATCATTGCCCCGATTTACAAATATATGCAAAACCCTTTTCTGGCAAAAACAGCGCTTGCAGAAAGCGATGTTTCGCCCTAGGTACATATATTGTCTGACTTAAAAGCTCCAGTCTACCCGAAACTTGCAAGTTTGTTTTTTTCCCCCGTATTGTACGCCACTCTGGTTATCACCTAATAAAGTTCTTCTCTCGAAATAAAAAGTTTTTCTTAAAAAAAAATGACTGATCCCTTTAAAAAACGTCCCGTCTCAACCATGTAGCAAACTAACTGTCCAGCCAACCCAGCCAGCCCTCCCGCCAATAGTCAGCCATCCGGCGCCAACCAGGCACCAGACCGAGCGACCAGCCCACGATAAAATGATAAGGTAATTGGATCTACGGCCACTAGGATGGGAAAAGGCCTTACCCCCAGCCGGGGGTGGGGACTTTTAACGGTTTCCACCCCTGGCCCAGGTGGC
>WNWK01055195.1:0-7500 GCA_009830355.1 Cherax destructor
GTCCTTGATCGTATTCCTGGAACGCAGGCGGAGAGAAAATGATAATATACATTTGGAAAATCCTAGAGGATTAGTACCAAACTTGCACACGAAAATCACTCCCTATGAAAGCAAAAGACTACTGTATCCAGGAGATGCAACATTACCCCAATGAAAAACAGGGGCGCCCCGATACACTGAGAGACAACACAATAAGTGTCCGGGGCCAAGACTGTTCAACTGCCTCAAGCATACATAAGGGGGATTACCAATAGACCCCCGGCTGTCTTCAAGAAGGCACTGGACATGCCCTAAAGTCAGTACCTGAACAACCAGGCTGGTTTCGCACGTCGGTGCGTGCGGGCCCGCAGTAACAGCCTGGTTGATCAGACCCTGATCCAAAATTAGGCCTGGTCTCAGACCGAGCCGCGGGGCGTTGACCACGAAACCTCTACAGGTAAACTCCAGGTAAAGCACCAGGCAGCCATAACCTTGATACACTACCAGGCTGAAATAACCTTGATACACTACCGGGCAGCCATGACCTTGATACACTACCATGCAGTCATAACCTTGATACACTACCAGGTAGTCATTACCTTGATACACTACCAGGCAGCCATAACCTTGATACACTACCAGGCTGTCATGACCTTGATACACTACTAGGCAGTCATGACCTTGATACTCTACCAGGCAGGCATGACCTTGATACACTACTAGGCAGTCATGACCTTGATACACTACCAGGCAGGCATGACCTTGATACATTACCAGGCAGTCATGACCTTGATACACTACCAGGCAGTCATGACCTTGATACACTACCAGGCTGTCATGACCTTGATACACTACCAGGCAGCCATAACCTTGATACACTATTAGGCTGTCATGACCTTGATACACTACCAGGCTGTCATGACCATGATACACTACTAGACAGTCATGACCTTGATACACTACCAGGCAGTCATGACCTTGATGCACTACCAGGCAGTCATGACCTTGATACACTACCAGGCAGTCATGACCTTGATGCACTACCAGGCAGTCATGACCTTGATACACTACCAGGCAGTCATGACCTTGATGCACTACCAGGCAGTCATGACCTTGATACACTACCAGGCTGTCATGACCTTGATGCACTACCAGGCTGTCATGACCATGATATACTACCAGGATGTCATGACCTTGATGCACTACCAGGCTGTCATGACCTTGATGCACTACCAGGCTGTCATGACCTTGATGCAGTTCCAGGCAGTCCTGACCTTGATGCACTACCAGGCAGTCATGACCTTGATGCACTACCAGGCAGTCATGACCTTGATGCACTACCAGGCAGTCATGACCATGATACACTACCAGGCTGTCATGAACTTGATGCACTACCAGGCTGTCATGACCTTGATGCACTACCAGGCTGTCATGACCATGATATACTACCAGGATGTCATGACCTTGATGCACTACCAGGCTGTACTCACCTAATTGTGGTTGCAGGGGTCGAGACTCAGCTCCTGGCCCCGCCTCTTCGCTGTCTGCTACTGGGCCTCTGCTCTCCCTGCTCCATGAGCTTTATCATACCTTGTCTTAAAACTATGTATGGTTCCTGCCTCCACTATATCTTTCTCTAGACTATTCCACTTCCTGACTGACTACTCTGTGGCTGAAGAAATGCTTCCTGACATCCCTTTGACTCATCTGAGTCTTGACCTTGTCATGACCTTGATGCACTACCAGGCTGTCATGACCTTGATGCAGTTCCAGGCAGTCTTGACCTTGATACACTACGAGGCTGTCATGACCTTGATGCACTACCAGGCTCTCATGACCTTGATGTACTACCAGGCAGTCATGATCATGATACACTACTAGGCTCTCATGACCTTGATGCACTCCCAGGCTGTCATGACCTTGATGCACTACCAGGCTGTCATGACCTTGATGCAATACCAGGCAGTCATGACCTTGATGCACTACCAGGCAGTCATGACCTTGATGCACTACCAGGCAGTCTTGACCTTGATGCACTACCAGGCAGTCATGACAATGATACACTACCAGGCTGTCATGACTTTGATGCACTACCAGACTGTCATGACCTTGATGCACTACCAGGCTGTCATGACCTTGATGCACTACCAGGCTGTCATGACCTTGATGCACTACCAGACTGTCATGACCTTGATTCACTACCAGGCTGTCATGACCTTGATGCACTACCAGGCTGTCATGACCTTGATGCACTACCAGGCTGTCATGACCTTGATTCACTACCAGGCTGTCATGACCTTGATGCACTACCAAGCTGTCATGACTGATGCACTACCAGGCTGCATGACTTGATGCACTACCAGGCTGTCATGACCTTGATGCACCTCCAGGCTGTCATGACCTTGATGCACTACCAGGCTGTCATGACCTTGATGCACTACCATAGTGTTACAAGACGGCTACATAAATGTTTTGCCACATTCCTCTGCACTAGTCAAACCATTCTCGTAACAAGAGGGGCCCGTGGTCTAGTAGGAAACGCTCTCGCCTCACGCACAGTGTCCGTGGTTCGATCCCAGGCAAGGGTGGAAAAACACTGGGCGTGTTTCCTTAAAACTGTTGTCCCGTTCACCTAGCAAGCAAGTAGGTACCTGGGTGTTAGTCGACTGGAGTGGGTCGCATCCTGGGGGACAAGATTGGGACCCCAGTGGAAATAAAACAGTCTATCGATGACGCACTGCCTTTCTTGGGTTACTGACTGATGTTGTAGTGGTCAGGCTTAGGCGACTGACTGATGTTAGTGCCAGGCTGGCAGCTACTATGACTGATGTTGTAGTGGCCAGGCTTAGGCTTGGCTACAAGTACTGACTGATGTTGTAGTGGCCAGGCTTAGGCTTGGCTACAAGTACTGACTGATGTTGTAGTGGCCAGGCTTAGGCGGCTACAAGTACACTGATGTTGTGTGGAGGTTGGCTTGGCTACAGGTACTTCTGGCAGTTTGGGAGACACAGATGATGATCAAACTAAATGCAAATTATGTGATGAGGCATATGGTCACTGTCTTGAACACTATGTGCTTAATTGTCCACTTATTGAGGAATATAGAGATAGACAGTATAATAACCTATATGACATGTCAAGATATCTTATTAATGAAAATAAGATACCAGTTATACTTAGCAAATTTCCTAAATTTGCTTGTAACAGATAAGTGAACTGTAGATTTAAATCCAAATGTACAATTGTTAACCCTTTTGGGGCCTAGTGCCTATTTTTGTATCCATATGCTCTTGCGCTACCGTCCACAGGATGGATATGGGGTGCACAATAAACTAGCCACTTCGGTGGCAAAATCTAAAATCCTATTTTTTTCTGAGGAACCTCGTTGCCAGACGTATCTCAACCTGGTTTTTCTAATTTGGTCATGTCTTTCCATGAACGTGCTCACGGATATATGTAACTTAACGTAGCTTCAATTAACTAAGCCTAACTTACAATAACGAAAGAAAAGACGATTTCAGGAAAGTTGGAAATGTTTCAAAACTGACGTTGAGGAGAACGTCAGAATGTGACGTTTAATGTGAGAATGTGTTGGAGAGTAACAGCCAGGTGTTAGTGATGTGTGTACATCTTGTATGGTAGTGGCCAGGACTGTGGCCAGGGCTGTGGCCAGGACTGTATATCTGGGTATACCTGGAGAGAGTTCCAGGGTCAACGCCCTGCGGCCCGGTCTGTGACCAGGCCTCATGTTGGATCAGAGCATGATCAACCAGGCTGTTACTGCTGGCCGCACGCAGTCCAACGTACGAACCACAGCCTGGCTGGTCAGGTACCGACTTTAGGTGCCTGTCCAGTGCCTGCTTGAAGACAGCCAGGGGTTTGTTGGTAATCCCTGATGTATGCTGGAGGCAGTTGAACAGTCTTGGGCCCCTGACACTTATTGTGTTCTCTCTCAACGTGCTAGTGGCACCCTGCTTTTCATTGGGGGATGTTACATCTCCTGCCGAGTCTTTGCTTCGTAGGAGTGACTCGTGTGCAAGTTTGGCACTAATCCCTCGAGAATTTTCCACGTGTATATAATAATGTATCTCTCCGCCTGCGTTCTAGGGAGTACAGGTTTAGGAACTTCAAGCGTTCCCAGTAATTGAGGTGGTTTATTGCAGTTATGTGTGCCGTGAAGGTTCTCTGCACATTTTCTATGTCAGCAATTTCACCTGCCTTGAAAGGTGCAGTTAGTGTGCAGCAATATTCCAGCCTAGATAGAACAAGCGACCTGAAAAGTGTCAACATGGGCTTGGCATCCCTGGTTTTGAAGGTTCTCATTATCCATCCTGTCATTTTTTCTAGCAGATGCGATTGTTACGGTGTTATGGTCCTTGAAGGTGAGATCCTCTGACATGATCACTCCCAGGTCTTTGACATTAGTTTTTCGCTCTATTGTGTGGTTGGAATTTGTTTTGTACGCCGATGAGATTTTAATTTCCTCACGTTTTCCATATCTGAGTAATTGAAATTTCTCATCACTGAACTTCATATTTTTTTCTGCAGCCCATTTAAAGATTTGGTTTATGTCTGCTTGGAGTCTTGCAGTGTCTTCAACGGTGGACACTGTCATACAGATTCGGGTGTCATCTGCAAAGGAAGACACGGCACTGTGGCTTATATCCCTGTCTATGTCCGATATGAGGATGAGGAACAGGACGGGAGCGAGTACTGTGCCTTGTGGAACAGAGCTTTTCACTGTAGCCGCCTCAGACTTTACTCTGTTGACTACTACTCTTTGAGTTCTACTTGTTAGGAAATTATAGATCCATCTACCAACTTTTCCTGTTATTCCTTTATCACGCATTTTGTGTGCTATCACACCATGATCACACTTGTCAAAGGCTTTTTGCAAAGTCTGTGTATATAACATCTGCATTCTGTTTGTCTTCTAGATTATTATTATTATTATCAAATAGAAGCGCTAAACCACAGGGGCCCAGTAGTGGTCTAGTAGTTTGGACAAACAGGAGCGACCTGCTCTAAACCCATTCTGCCCTGGGTTGTGTAATTGATGGGTATCTAGATGAGTGGCGATCTTGCTTCTTAGAACCCTTTCAAAGATTTTTATGATATGGGACGTTAGCGCTATTGGTCTGTAGTTCTTTGCTATTGCTTTACTGCCCCCTTTGTGGAACTGTGGCTATGTCTGTAGCCAGGACTGTGACCAGAACTGTAGCCAGGACTGTAGCCAGGACTGTGGCAAGGGCTGTATCCACTATTGTAGCCAGGACTGCGGCCAGGACTGTAGCTAGGACTGTAGCTAGGATTATGGCCAGGGCTGTGGCCAGGACTGTGGCAAGGTCTGTATCCGGGACTGTAGCCAGGACTGTGACAATGTCTGTATCCGGGACTGTAGCCAGGACTGTGGCCAGGACTGTGGCCAGGACTGTAGCCAGGACTGTGACAAGGTCTGTATCAGGACTGTAGCCAGGACTGTAGCCAGGACTGTGGCCAGGACTGTAGCCAGGACTGTACCCAGGACTGTGGCAAGGGCTGTATCCACTATTGTAGCCAGGACTGCGGGCAGGACTGTAGCTAGGACTGTAGCTAGGATTGTGGCCAGGGCTGTGGCCAGGACTGTGGCCAGGACTGTGGCCAGGACTGTGGCTAGGGCTGTAGCCAGGACTGTAGCCAGGACTGTAGCCAGGACTGTAGCTAGGACTGTAGCTAGGACTGTGGCCAGGGCTGTGGCCAGGACTGTAGCTAGGACTTTAGCCAGGACTGTGGCCAGGGCTGTAGCCAGTACTGTGGCCAGTACTGTGAACAGGACTATGGCCTGAACTGGGGCCAGGACTGTGGCCAGGACTGTAGCCAGGACTGTGACCAGGGCTGTGGCCAGGACTGTGGCCAGGACTGTGGCCAGGACTGTGACCAGAACTGGGGCCAGGACTGTGGTCAGGACTGTGGCCAGAACTGTAGCCATGACTGTGGTCAGGACTATGGCCAAGACTATGGCCAGGGCTGTGGTCAGGACTGTAGCCAGGACTGTGGCCAGGACTGTGTCCGGGACTGTGGCCAGGACTGTGGCCAGAACTGTGGCCAGGACTGTGGGAGGACTGTGGCCAGGACTATGGCCTGTGTTGTGGCTAGGACTGGGGCCAGGACTTTGACCAGGACTGTAGCCTGGACTGTGACCAGGACTGTGGTCAGGACTGTAGCCAGGACTGTGGGCAGGACTGTAGCCAGGACTGTGGACAAGACTGTGGCCAGGACTGTGGAAAGGACTGTTACCACAGTCCTCACATTTCAAGCGCTTTCGTGATTTATTGATAATGAGAGAAGTCACGAAAGTGCTTGGAGTTTCATTATTTTTTCACAGTGGTTATTCTGCATATTGTGATATCACCTGTTAACTGTGATCTAATTGCATATAGCAGTAGGTTGGTAGACAGCAACCACCCAGGGAGGTACTACCGTCCTACCAAATGAGTGTGAAACACAAGTCTGTAATTGTTTTACATGATGCTAGGATTGCTGGTGTCTTTTTCTGTCTCATAAACATGCAAGGTTGCAGGTATATCTTGCTACTTCTACTTACACTTTGGTCACAATACACATGCATGTACAAGCATATATATACTAACCCCTCTGCGTTTTCTTCTATTTTCTTCCTAGTTCTTGTTCTTGTTTATTTCTGTTTATCTCCATGGGGAAGTGGAACAGAATTCGTCCTCCGTAAGCTATGCGTGTCGTAGAAGGCGACTAAATGCCGGGAGCAATGGGCTAGTAACCCCTTCTCCTGTATAAATTACTAAAAACAAGGAAAAGAAAAACTTTATAAAATTGGGATGTTTGAATGTGCGTGGATGTAGTGTGGATGATAAGAAAGAAGTGACTGCAAATGTTATGAATGAAAAGAAGTTGGATGTCCTGGCCCTAAGCAAAATAAAGCTGAAGGGGGTAGGCGAGTTTCAGTGGGGAGAAATAAATGGGATTAAGTCAGGAGTATCTGAGAGAGTTAGAGCTAAGGAAGGGGTAGCAATAATGTTGAAGGATCGGTTATGGAGAGAGAAGAGGGAATATAAATGTATAAATTCAAGGATTATGTGGATTAAAATAAGGGTTGGATGTGAAAAGTGGGTCATAATAAGTTTGTATGCACCTGGAGAAGAGAGGAGTGTAGAGGAGAGAGAGAAAGTTTTTGGGAGATGTTAAGCGAGAGTGTAGGAACTTTTGAGCCAAGTGAGAGAGTAATTGTGGTAGGGGACCTAAATGCTAAAGTAGGAGAAGCGTTTAGAGAGGGTGTGGTAGGTACGTTTGGGGTGCCAGGTGTAAATGATAATGGGGAGCATTTGATTGAACTTTGTATGGAATGGGGTTTGGTTATAGATAACACATATTTTAAGAAAAAGAAGATAAATAAGTATACAAGATATGATATAGGGCATAATGACAGTAGTTTGTTGGACTATGTATTTGTAGATAAAAGACTGTTGGGTAGACTTCAAAATATACATGTTTATAGAGGGGCCACAG
>WNWK01055196.1:0-11341 GCA_009830355.1 Cherax destructor
GGGGTGTAGTAGTAGGATACTTCCAGGTAAGACCGTGTGGGTGTAGTAGTAGTAGGATACTCCAGGTAAGACCCGTGTGGGTGTAGTAGTAGTAGGATACTCCAGGTAAGACCCGTGGGTGTAGTAGTAGTAGGATACTCCCAGGTAAGACCCGTGTGGGTGTAGTAGTAGTAGGATACTCCCAGGTAAGACCCGTGTGGGTGTAGTAGTAGTAGGATACTCCCAGGTAAGACCCATGTGGGTGTAGTAGTAGTAGGATATTCGTCTCACTGGACAGTTTTTCCTGTCATTTTCCGTCGCTATAGACGGGTTACCCTTTCATATGCCATCGCCCTTGTCGTGTTTCCCTGTCATGTTCCATCGCCCGGGACGGGTTTTCCTTTTATATTCCATCGCCTTGGACGGGAGTGCCTGTCACATTCCATCACATGGAAATGTTTCCCTGTCATTTTCCATGGCTCTGTGGGGGTTTCTGTCATTTTCAATCGCCTCTGAGGGGTTTACCCTGTCATTTTTCATCGCCCTGGACGGTTTTCCCTGACGCTTTTTATCGCCCTGAACGGTCACCTTCTCATTTTCCATATCCTTGGACGGGTTTCCCTCTCATTTTCCATGTCCTTGGACGGGTTTCCCTCTCATTTTCAATTCATCTGGAACTTTATTTTCTCTCATTTTCTATGAAATGGATGGGTTTCCCTGACATTTTCTATTGCAGTAGAAGGGTTTCCTTGTCATATTCCAGTGCATGGAAGGGGTTTCCTGTCATATTCCATGGCCCTGGACGATTTTCTGTCATATTCCTTCGCTTTGGACGTTTATCCTCTCATATTCCAACCCCCTGGACGGTTTTACTGTCTTATTCCATCGCCCTTGACGGTTTTCCTGTCTTATTACATCGCACTGGACAGTTTTACTGTCTTATTCCATCGCCCTTGACGGTTTTCCTGTCTTATTCCATCGCACTGGACGGTTTTCCTGTCTTATTCCATCGCACTGGACAGTTTTACTCTCTTATTCCATCGCCCTGAACAGTTTTACTGTGTTATTCCATCGCACTGGACAGTTTTACTGTCTTATTCCATCGCACTGGACAGTTTTACTGTCTTATTCCATCGCACTGGACAGTTTTACTGTCTTATTCCATCGCACTGGACAGTTTTACTGTCTTATTCCATCGCACTGGACAGTTTTACTGTCTTATTCCATCGTACTGGACAGTTTTACTGTCTTATTCCATCGCACTGGACAGTTTTATTGTCTTATTCCATCGCACTGGACAGTTTTACTGTCTTATTCCATCGCACTGGACAGTTTTACTGTCTTATTCCATCGCACTGGACAGTTTTACTGTCTTATTCCATCGCACTGGACAGTTTTACTGTCTTATTCCATCGCACTGGACAGTTTTACTGTCTTATTCCATCGTCCTGGACGGTTTTACTGTCTTATTCCATCGCCCTGGACGGTTTTACTGTCTTATTCCATCGCCGAGTTCCTCTGTAATTTCTAAATTATTAACAAGGGTTTCCTTGCTTGCCAGAACCAAGTCAAGTAGGTTATTTCCCTTTGTAGGTTCTGTTACAAACTGCTTCAAAAAGCAATCCTGAACTACTTCTAAAACGTCGCTAGATTCTAAATTCCCTGTCAAGAAATTCCAATCAATCTGACTAAAGTTAAAGTCCCCTAGAATTACTACGTTATCGTGCCTTGTGGCCTTAACAATTTCCTCCAAAGTAGTCTCCTTGTTCCCTATCTAAGTTTGAGGACGGTAAATCACGCCTAAAATCAATTTTCACACCCCTCTGAAAATTCTATCCATACAGACTCTGTATGTGTTAATTCAGATTTTATACCCGTTTTTATGCAACAATTTAAATGATCACGGACATAGAGTGCCAACCCAACCCTCTTCCCGATACTTCTGTCTACTTGGAACAATTTACCCGTACTTGCAACTAATCTCAACTTGTCCATCTTATTCCTAGCACTACGACTATTGGTGTAATATACATTTAAAGACCCTCCTTTCTCTTTACCCTTCCTGCTCATTTCTGTTTTTCCCTTATACCTATTACTGTCCTTGTCATCTAGTGCCACTGGCTTTCCAATATCTACCTTATTCTGCCTATTACTAGTTCCCCTAGAATTTATAACATTACTACACTGGGACTTCACTGGTTTCCTCCCATAACCCATACCACTAACTTTTTCTAGTTTAAAGCCTTAACAGCTCCCTCCACTGCAGTTGCCAGTGCCCCCACCCCAGACCTAGATAAGTGAACCCCATCCCTGGCATACATATCATTTCTGCCATAGAAGAGGTCCCAGTTGTCAATGAATGTTACTGCATTTTCCTTACAGTATTTGTCCAGCCAGCAATTGACACCAATTGCCCTGGACAACCATTCATTTCCAACTCCTCTCCTTGGCAAAATACCACATATGACAGGGTTCCCACAATCTTCTTCCTAATTCTGTCTATTGCTGACCTATAGCTGCTAATCAGCTCCTCACTCCTACGTCTGCCAACATCGTTGCCTCCAGCACTGAGACAGATAATAGGATTGCTCCCATTACCTCTCATGATGTCGTCCAGACGGCTAACAATATCCTTCATCCCAGCCCCAGGATAACACACCCTCTGCCTCCTATCCCTATCCATAAACTTAATCTGACTATCCCCAACTAAAACAATGTTCTTACCTCGAATGGCGGTGTGCATGACGTTCTCGACGGTCTTTGTAGAGATGGTCTTCGCTGGGATGTCTTCACATTCGTCTGATAACAAGGAAAAAGAGTTGCTGGTTTTCACAGCAGTCCCCTGGACCTTCTTCAACTTCAGCTTCGTCCCTTCAGATTCGACTAGCATCCATTCGTTGTTCTGATCATCGGCGACATTGTTCCGGGGATAATCCTTGCATATACCCTTCAAACGTTGAATCTCTCTTCTAGCATCCGTTAATTCCGCCTTCATTTGGAGATATAGCTGCTCGTAGTCGAGGGAAACCATCATCCAATCTCAGATAGCTAATAACGGAAGCACAGCAAAGATGGTTCAGTCCCAAACAGCAAAGATGGTTCAGTCCGCACAGCAAAGATGGTTCTGTCCGCACAGCAAAGATGGTTCAGTAACATAAGAACATAAGAACATAAGAAAGGAGGAACACTGCAGCAGGCCTGTTGGCCCATACTAGGCAGGTCCTTCACATTCCATCCCACTAACAGAATATTTGTTCAACCTAATTTTCAATGCTACCCAAGAAATAAGCTTTGATAATTTTATTTACTCATGTGCAATTCCCAATCAAATCCAACCCCTTTCACTCATGAATTTATCCAACCTAAATTTAAAACTACCCAAGGTCCTTGCTTCAATAACCCTACTAGGCAGACTGTTCCACTCATCAAATACCCTATTTCCAAACCAATACTTTCCTATATCCTTTCTAAATCTAAACTTATCTAACTTGAATCCATTATTGCGGGTTCTCTCTTGAGAGATATCCTCAAGACCTTATTTATATCCCCTTGTTAATACCCATTTTCCACTTGTATACCTCGATCATGTCTCCCCTCATTCTACGTCTTACAAGTGAATGTAATTTTAGGGTCTTCAATCTTCCTTCGTAAGGAAGATTTCTAATGCTATGTATTAATTTAGTCATTCTACGCTGAATGTTTTCTAACGAATTTATGTCCATTCTGTAATATGGAGACCAAAACTGGGCTGCGTAATCTAGGTGAGGCCTTACTAATGATGTATAAAGCTGTAATATAACCTCTGGACTTCTGTTGCTAACACTTGATATAAATCCCAGAATCTATTGCCTTATTACGTACGCTTAGGCATTGCTGTCTTGGTTTAAGGTTGCTGCTTACCATCACCCCAAGTCCTTCTCGCAATCTGTATGGCTAAGTTCTACGTTATTTAACTTATAAGTGCTTGGGTTATGGATACTCCGAGCTTCAGTACCTTGCATTTATCTACATTGAACTGCATCTGCCACTTTTCTGACCACGAGTTAAGTTTGTCAAATCTTCCTGAAGTTCTATGACATCTATGTTTGAATCAATTATCCTACCTATCTTCGTGTCGTCGGCGAATTTGCTCATATCACTAGTAATTCCCTCATCAAGGTCATTGATATATATTATAAATAACAATGGGCCTAAGACTGACCCCTGTGGAACACCACTTGTTACAAGTCCCCATTCGATTTAACCCCATTTATGCACACTTCTGCTTCCTATTGGTGAGCCATGACTCGATCCATGACAGCACTTTTCCCCAATGCCATGAGCTGCCACTTTCTTTAACAGTCTCTGGTGCGGTACTCTATCAAAAGCCTTACTAAAGTCTAAATAAACAATATCGAATTCTTTATCGTGATCAACAGCCTCAAAAGCTTTAGTGAAGAAGGTTAATAAATTAGATAGGCAGGAACGGCCCTCGTGAATCCATGCTGAGTATCATTAATCAAATTATGGTTATCTAGATGGCTTCTAATAATATCAGCTATAATCGACTCTAGTAATTTGCCTACAATTGAGGTCAGGCTTATTGGGCGGTAATTTGACGGTAGTGACTTGTCCCCTGCTTTAAAAATAGGAATTACATTAGCCATCTTCCACATATCAGACACTACACCTGTTTGAAGAGATAAATAAAAAATGTTAGATATTGGTTCACAGAGTTCCATTTTCCATTCCTTAAGAACCCTTGCAAAAAGCTCATCAGGACCCGGCGATTTATTTTGTTTCAGTCGGTCCAGCTGTTTCACAATCATTTCGCTAGTGACTGTGATATTACATAATTTATCTTCTTCTGGGCCTCTGTAAAAATTAATTACTGGGATATTAATAATATTATTAACTGGGATATTATTTATAAGCCTTCTTCTCACGTTTCCTTTTATAGTTCCTTGATAATGTGAGTAGTCACGAAAGCACTTGGAATTCTTCTATTTTTTCATAGTGGTTGTCTTGCATATTTTAATATCACCTGTTTACTGTAAATGAATGGTTCAGAGAACCGACGAGTTGGTAAATTAGACACATATGTGTATAGACACATAGGTGTATAGAACAAAAGTTAGATATAAGATAGGTCCCGTTAAAAATAATTATGGGTATCTTACTGACAAAGAGAATGAAATGTGCTCTATTTTTAATAATTATTTTCTCTCGGTTTTCACTCAGGAAGACACTAATAATATCCCAAGAATTAGGTATTTTAGTGGGCCTGAAGAAGATAAATTATGTAGTATCACAGTCACTAGCGAAATGGTTATCAAACAGATAGACCGTTTGAAGCAAAATAAATCGCCAGGCCCTGATGAGCTTTTTTCAAGGGTTCTTAAGGAATGCAAAATTGAACTCTGTGAACCCTTAACTAACATTTTTAACCTATCTCTTCAAACAGGTGTAGTGTCTGATACGTGGAAGATGGCTAATGTAATTCCTATTTTTAAAGCAGGGGACAAGTCGTTACCATCAAATTACCGCCCAATAAGTCTAACTTCAATTGTAGGCAAATTATTAGAGTCGATTATAGCTGATAACATAAGAAGCCATCTTGATAGGCATAATTTGATTAATGATACTCAACATGGATTCACCAGGGGCCGTTCCTGCCTAACATTTTTAATTTATAAGAACATAAGAACATAAGAATGGAGGAACACTGCAGAAGGCCTACTGGCCCATACAAGGCAGGTCCTTCACATTCCATCCCACTAACAGAATATTTGTTCAACCTAATTTTCAATGCTACCCAGAAATAAGCTTTGATAATTTTATTTACTCATGTGCAATTCCCAATCAAATCCAACCCCTTTCACTCATGAATTTATCCAACCTAAATTTAAAACTACCCAAGGTCCTTGCTTCAATAACCCTACTAGGCAGACTGTTCCACTCATCAACTACCCTATTTCCAAAACCCAAAACTTTCCTATATCCTTTCTAAATCTAAACTTATCTAACTTGAATCCATTATTTCGGGTTCTCTCTTGGAGAGATATCCTCAAGACCTTATTTATATCCCTTTGTTAATACCCATTTTCCACTTGTATACCTCGATCATGTCTCCCTCATTCTACGTCTTACAAGTGAATGTAATTTTAGGGTCTTCAATCTTCCTTCGTAAGGAAGATTTCTAATGCTATGTATTAATTTAGTCATTCTACGCTGAATGTTTTCTAACGAATTTATGTCCATTCTGTAATATGGAGACCAAAACTGGGCTGCGTAATCTAGGTGAGGCCTTACTAATGATGTATAAAGCTGTAATATAACCTCTGGACTTCTGTTGCTAACACTTCTTGATATAAATCCCAGTAATCTATTTGCCTTATTACGTACGCTTAGGCATTGCTGTCTTGGTTTAAGGTTGCTGCTTACCATCACCCCCAAGTCCTTCTCGCAATCTGTATGGCTAAGTTCTACGTTATTTAACTTATAAGTGCTTGGGTTATGGATACTCCCGAGCTTCAGTACCTTGCATTTATCTACATTGAACTGCATCTGCCACTTTTCTGACCACGAGTTAAGTTTGTCTAAATCTTCCTGAAGTTCTATGACATCTATGTTTGAATCAATTATCCTACCTATCTTCGTGTCGTCGGCGAATTTGCTCATATCACTAGTAATTCCCTCATCAAGGTCATTGATATATATTATAAATAACAATGGGCCTAAAACTGATCCCAACTAATTTATTAATTTTTTTCAGTAAGGCTTTTGAGGCAGTTGATCATGATAAAGAATTCGATATTGTTTATTTGGATTTTAGTAAGGCTTTTGATAGAGTACCACATCAGAGACTGTTAAAGAAAGTGGCTGCTCACGGCATTGGAGGAAAAGTGTTTTCATGGATCGAGTCATGGCTCACCAATAGGAAGCAGAGGGTGTGCATTAATGGGGTTAAATCTGAGTGGGGATCTGTAACAAGTGGCGTTCCACAGGGATTGGTTTTGGGCCCGTTGTTGTTTATAATATATATAAATGACCTTGACGAGGGAATTACTAGTGATATGAGCAAATTCGCTGATGACACGAAGATAGGTAGGATAATCGATTCAAACGTAGATGTCACGGAACTTCAGGAGGATTTAGACAAACTCAATTCCTGGTCAGAAAAATGGCAGATGCAGTTCAATGTAGATAAATGCAAAGTTATAAAGCTCGGGAATGTTCATAACCCTAGCACCTACCAGCTTAATAATGTTGAACTCAGCCGTACAGAATGCGAAAAGGATCTGGGGTTATGGTAAGCAGCAACCTCAAACCAAGTCAGCAATGCCTAAGCGTAAGAAATAAAGCAAATAGATTACTGGGATTTATATCAAGAAGTGTAAGCAACAGAAGTCCAGCAGTTATATTACAGCTTTATACATCATTAGTAAGGCCTCACCTAGATTATGCAGCTCAGTTCTGGTCTCCATTTTACAGAATGGATATAAATTCGTTAGAAAACATTCAGCGACGAATGACAAAGTTAATCTTAGCATTAGAAATCTTCCGTATGAAGAAAGATTGAAGACCCTTAAATTACATTCACTTGTAAGACGAAGAATGAGGGAGACATGATCGAGGTATATAAGTGGAAGATGGGTATTAATAAGGGGATATAAATAAGTTCTTGAGGATATCTCTCAAGAGAGAACCCGCAATAATGGATTCAAATTGGATAAGTTTAGATTTAGAAAGGATATAGGAAAATATTGGTTTGGAAATAGGGTAGTTGATGAGTGGAACAGTCTGCCTAGTAGGGTCATTGAAGCTATGACCTTGGGTTGTTTCAAATTTAGGTTGGATAAATTCATGAGTGAGAGGGGTTGGATTTGAGTGGGACTCGCACTTGAGTTAATAGAATCTTCAAAGCTTATTTCTTGGGTAGAATTGAAAATTAGGTTGGGCAATTATTCTGTTAGTGGGATGGATTGTGAAGGACCTGCCTAGTATGGGCCAACAGGCCTGCTTCAGTGTTCCTCCTTTCTTATGTTCTTATGTTTCTTATGTTCTTATGTTCATTCACATCCTGTCTGACACTGCAACATCTTGGTATCTTAATACAGGGATTTCTTCGCTTGCCTATTCCTTGGGCACGACCTACTTCCACATTGAACAAATGTGACACCTCCTACAACTGCTGCACCTCTCCTGTCTACAGTATATAAGCTTCCTCTACGCTCATATGTTGTATTCTATTCAAGATTGATGGACTGAACACATCGACACAAGGTTGAGGGACTGACCACCTCATTCTCCTCCTGTTCTTCACGATTCTCCTTTGTATGGACTGTATGGACTGCAGGGGATGAGATGAAAAGCTGTAAGCCTTCCTGCCTGAAAGCTGGCTGCCTTGGAATAACGTCTAGCGAAAGCTGGATGCCAAGGTATTGGTCCAGTGTGGTACGGTCGGTAAAGCACTGCGTTCCTGTCACAAGGTTCGTAGGGTCGAGTCTCCGTCGGCCAGAGATCAGTGTTTGTGAATATATATATATATATATATATATATATATATATATATGCAAGAAAACCACTATGAAAAAATAGAAGAATTCCAAGCGCTTTCGTGACTACTCACATTATCAAGGAACTATAACAGGAAACATGACAAGAAGGGCTTATATAAGGTTCCAGACTACACCTCACAGTCACATCACACTAACAAAGACTACACCTCACAGTAGCGTAACATCGCACGACTCTGTGAAGAGGAAAAAAAAAAAAAAAAAAAAAGGACCTGAAACTCTTCCCAAGAATTAAGATTAGTCCAATTTATCATTAAATTCTTCACAAATTTTATTAATTATAAATGAATCCAATTTATATAAACCAAAAGAAATATTCATATTATTTTCAAAACTGCTTTTAATGAAACATGATTCTATTATATTTTTTGAGAGCTTTACGTATTTGTAGTCCAGAGTTCATAGATGAAGAAATCTCTAAAATTTATGAAATAGCTAATGATTTAAAATACCCAAGAAACATAATTGATAAATCTTTTAAAATAGCTAGGAATACTTTTTACAATCCAAAAAGGGACAACCAACCTTATTCAACCAAAATATGTTGGTTCTCCTTACCATGAAAACTTGGTTGATATGCCTTCCTTTCTTAAGAATTTTAATATCAAAGTTGTATTTAAAAATCTTGATACAGTAAAAAGACTTTTGATAAAAATTCCCCAAAATGCTGACGGATGTGTCTATAAGATTCCCTGTAAAATATGCGATAAAGTTTATTATGGTCAAACTGGTAAAAGTCTTGAACTAAGATTAAAACAACATAAATATAGCATTAGAACTGGACAAGATTCTAATGCTCTATTTATTCATGTGAGAGATTTTACCCATCCTATTGATTTTCAAAATGCTGAGAAGGTTGTATCAAGCAAGTCCATGGTTGAGAGAAATATAATAGAATCATGTTTCATTAAAAGCAGTTTTGAAAATAATATGAATATTTCTTTTGGTTTATATAAATTGGATTCATTTATAATTAATAAAATTTGGGAAGAATTTAATGATAAATTGGACTAATCTTAATTCTTGGGAAGAGTTTCAGGTATTTTTTTTTTTTTTTTTTCCTCTTCACAGAGTCGTGCGATGTTACGCTACTGTGAGGTGTAGTCTTTGTTAGTGTGATGTGACTGTGAGGTGTAGTCTGGCCCCTTATATGCCTTCTTGTCATGTTTCCTGTTATAGTTCCTTGATAATGTGAGTAGTCACGAAAGCGCTTGGAATTCTTCTATTTTTCATAGTGGTTTTCTTGCATATTTTGATATCACCTGTTTACTGTGATCTTTTTGCATATATATATATATATATATATATATATATATATATATATATATATATATATATATATATATATATATATATATATATATATATATATATATATATATATATATATATATATATATATATATATATATATATATATATATATATATATATATATATATATATATATATATATATATGACCACGGAACAAGTGGTTTTGAATCATTTACCAAACTGCGGTGGGCCAGGATTCGACCCCACGAACATTGTCCCGCCCTACCATCTGAGCCATCCCTTCTGTCTTCTCCGTGAACACTTCTTTGAATCTCATGTTGAGTTCCTCACATACTTTGCGGTCGTTTCTTGTGATCTCCCCTCCTTCCTTCCTCAGCCTGATCACCTGGTCCCTGACTGTTGTTTTCCTCCTGATGTGGCTGTACAACAGCTTTGGTTCAGATTTAGCTTTCGCTGCTATGTCATTTTCATATTGTGTGTGTGTATGTGTGTGTGTGTGAGGAAGAGTAAAACAGAGCTCAAACAGTGAAGCTTTGATGAATAACACCAGATTATACATCGTGTTATGTTGAACGTCACAGATCTGTACTGTAGAAGGTTCACCGGTCTTGTCCCGGCCCGGGTCTTTTCCAGGTGGTGACCCGGCAGACGCAGATCAGTGCACAACTTATGTATCATGTTTGCTGTACGAGAGGTCAGTACATAACTAATCAATCATGTTTGTTGCATGAAGCATGTCAGTGTACAACCAACTGGTCAAGATTCGAAAGTGTTACTTCGTGCAGTGGTAATTTATGATGTAACAGTAAGTGTTGCAACAAGTCATGCACAAAGATGAAGTCATATACTGATGTCAAAGGCCTTTGTGTTCAAGACAGGAAGGACTGTGGTAATAGCTTGCTAAATGAAGAATGTTGCTAAGGTTATGGATGCAGGTGTTGCTGCCATAACCTTCATTACATTTAGTGACCAACCTGAGACCCAATACTTTATAACATCCGTCTTGCTCATCTGTCTCTTTAACCTCCAACTCTACCACGACTATCACGACTACCACGACTACCACGACTACCACGACTACCACGACTATCACGACTACCACGACTATCACGACTACCACGACTATCACGACTACCACGACTACCACGACTACCCGTTCCTGCTTCTCTAACAGTCTTTCCCTGACTCAAGAAATCATAATGATACGATTGTAAACAAATCATACCATGCGCGGAATACAACCCATGGTGTATAAATATACTACCTAGTTGTATGAATCTTATAGTATCCAGCTGGCCCAGTGGCTAGCGCGTCGGTCTGGAGTTTAATGACTCTCTGACTGCGGGTTCTATCCCCGCCCGTGGTATGTTTTTTTGACGCCTTTCCATATCTGCCCTATCAATTCTGAGTGTTTTATATGTTCTTATCTTGTCTCTCCTGGTTTTTTTTCCAGAATATCGTTATTTTCTCTTCCGTTCGCCTCTCCTTGTAGTTCATACATAATTCATCACTACACAACAGAAATAA
>WNWK01055197.1:0-11341 GCA_009830355.1 Cherax destructor
TCATGTCGGGGGACTCAGGCCTATCGCAAAATTTGACGAATGTAAAAAAAAAACGTAGATTTACGTTCGGGGCAGTACGCACGTGAACGTATATCTACGTGTGGACAGTTTAAGGGTTAACTGGTACGGGTAGAGGAACTGAAATTACTCCAACTCTTATATGTATTAAGTTCAACACACTGTTGAGAAAACTTTACTAATTATATCACAATAATAATGAGGCCTGGTCACAGGCCGGGCCACAGGGGCATTGATCCCCGAAACCCTCTCCAGGTATAGTCCAAAAGCCTAATACAGTACTATGTATTTCTACAATATAACAGTAATTCACAGAATCAAGTCAAATCTGAATGCAGATCTTCCTTCTCAGAGTAAAGATCCAAGTAGGAATGGTTTTTAACGCAGTACCGTATGTATCAGTACCTAAATAATCATGCTAAAAAACATGTACAAAAATAATTGGACAAGGAAATGTTATGTCGGATAACCAAACCTTGTATGATGATTTGCTAAGTGTCTACTAGTAGCCACAATATTTCAATTACCTCTTCCTGATGCAACATATCTAATGATATCAAATCATGCTAAGAAAGCTTCCTTCCCTCAGTTCCTGTATTTATTTTACTCATTTAACATTATTTTAATGAAAGTTTTTGTACCTGTCCCCACACACATTTTTAAGCATTAAATCAGCTTTTTTGAACTCTTCAGTGCATTATCTCCAATTCAAAAAAATGCGATCTCCATTTGATACAAAATTCATACCCCCACCCCATTTTTTTTTTTACAATACAGTGTACTGGGTTTTTTTAATAATTTTTCAAACAATACTTTCAGATTTGATTTTACCTAACAAACTTAGTTACCCTTAATAATATACTCCCAGTTATCCTTCACAAATCTTCAGCTTTCTTTAATGCCAGATAAACATTTAAATTGCGTGGGATACGGTATACAGTGGACCCTCGGTTTTGTTGAAAATTCTTTGCAGAATGCTGTTCGAGTGCCATTCAGCGAATTTGTTCCCATAAGGACATATGTAAATTAGATTAGTCGTTTCAGCCCCCCAAAAATACACTTACAAAAGCTCTTACAAAAAAAACACTTACATAAATTTTTCGAGTTTGAGGTGAAAAGAAAACCAGGGTCCACTGTATCTTGATACTTCTACTTACACTTAGTCACACTACACATGCATGTACATGTATATATATATTTTCCTATCCATCTGGGGTTTTTTTCTATTTTCATAATACATACAGTGGACCCCGGATTACGTACTGCTCCAAACTCGAACAATTATGTAAGTGTATTTTTGTAAGTGCTTTTGTAAGTGTAAATTTTGGGGTCTAAAATGACTAATCTAATTTACATTATTCCTTATGGGAACAAATTCGTTCGGTAACAGCACTTGAAAAGCATTCTGGAACGAAATAATGACATAATCTGGGGGTCCACTGTAGTTCTTGTTCTTTATTTCCTCTCATCTCCATGGGAAAGTGGAACAGAATTCTTCCTCCATAAAACCATGCGGGCGTAGAAGGCAAGTTAAATGCCAGGAGCAAGGGGCTAGTAACCCCTTCTCCAGTACAAATTACTAAATTTAAAGAAAAACTTTTGTTTTTCTTTTTATTCACCTGTCTCGGTGGGATATGGCCGGTTCATTGAAAAAAAAAAAAAAAAAATTAATTACTATGTTTCAAATCTCACTTCTCAACTTTCAATAGATATTTTATGCAAAATGGCTGGTGTATATATACAGTATTACATATTTAATTCTGTTTTTTTCTTATAAAAATTTTTTTATAAATCTTCATACCTCTATGATGTTTCATGTCTTATACTCACCATTATGAATCCATGTATCATAATCAAAATCAAAATCAAAATTTTATTTCTTTGCTATAAAACCATGCTAAGAAAGTTTCCCTTCCCCCCAGTTCCTGTATTTATTTTACTCATTTGCTCATTTAAGACAGTCTTTCACTGCTGTTGGTTAAAAGTTATCGACTAATCTCATTGATAATACCCTACGTGTGCCAATGCCCCTTGCTAATCTTAAATATAAATTTTATTTTGATCTGACAAAAAATTAGTTGTTTTCTTCAAAATATTTAAAAAGATCCCTCTGTCTTATCTTCAAAACTTTTGTGCATTTTGGCAGAAACAAAACTCATTTAGACCATCCTCAATATTGTTATCCTCTCAGAATCACTGTGCAGGAGGGCCCCATGTATTCAGCACCCTCTTTTCAGTCTTCCACGTTTCGTTAGTTTTCAACTGAGCCATTGTTTATTATGTTCGGTGCTTTTACTGTTTTTTCTGCCATTTTTGCTGTTTTCACATAACAGATGCATTAGGGAAGGGTGACTGGCGCAGTATTTTAATATAAGTAAAATGACTTGGAGAGCATATAAATCTGTAGGGAAAGGAAGGTGGGGTAGGGGTTGTCCTCGAAAAGGTCGGAGGGGTAAAGGAGGTTTTGTAGGCAAGGGGCTTGGACTTCCAGCAAGCGTGAGTGAGCATGTTAGTTAGGAGTGAATGGAGACAAATGGTTTTTGGGACCTGACGAGCTGTTGGAGTGTAAGCAGTAATATTTTGTGAATGGATTCAGGGAAACCAGTTAGCTGGACTCGAGTCCTGGAAATGGGAAGTACAATGCCTGCACTTTAAAGGAGGGGTTTGGGATATTTGCAGTTTGGAGGGACATCTAAACTGTCGTATCTGAGCACCTCTGCAAAGACAGTGATTATGTATGAGTGATGGTGAAAGTGATGAATGATGAAAGTTTTTTCTTTCTTTTTGGGTTTTTCTTTCTTTTTGGGTCACCCTGCCTCAGTGGAAATGGCCGATGTGTTAAAAAAAAATGTCGTACTGTGTGATTTATTTTACTTTTTATCTGTTATTTTATGCCTAACTGTATTGAACACTTAATATATGAGTATAAACATGTTATCAGGTATTTTAGATGCATTCGATAATGAAAAACCACTCTTTTTCACCCCTGGCAATTTTCACTTACAGTAGAGTCAGGAACCTAAGGCCAAATATACGTAGTATATGGATAAATATTATCACCCCTATACTTTCATAATTTATTTGCATAATCGTAAAATAGCTTCCTTAACTTTTAATCACAAATAATTTACTAATAAAATGCTTTTGACTATAGGTAACTCACTCCATAAATAGCCCTGTACAGTTATTTAGGATGAAAAAGTTCTTTATGTCAAGAAGGCTAACAACTTTACATCTTTCTCAAAATATATTGGCAAATCTGAGCTTGAATTTATAATATTACAGTACAGTACTTATCTTCTTGGTGTAGCTTTACTGTATATTACTAGATATTGTACTCCTCATAAGAATACAAGTACAATATATACAGTATCTGTATTCACAATACCATGGCAAGAACAATTTACCACTAACCTGTAATTTATAGGCAAAACTTTAAATGACATTTCAGTCCATCTTGGACTTGATAATCATCCCAAACAAATTGAAATGTTGTCTGGAGTTTCCCCTCAAATTCAGGTTAGTTGTAAGTGCGATGAACCCCAGAATTTAAGATTTGATTATACAATTTTTACTGAAGGATATTTTGTGGACAGCTTTGTTTATTCACATTCTTTCTTGATACTGATTGTTTTTTTTTTTTTGATACATGACCCTAAATTGAAAAAAATAACACTAGGATTTTGTTAAAATGTGCTTATTCTTTCTTATGAATGTCAATATTATGGAGTTAAGAGCAATAATTAAAAATATATGGGGGAGGGGTGTTGGATTAAATGATAATGAATCTGATATGAAGCAGGGGATATCACAGTTGCTCTTTGCCAATGACAGTTTTGTGAGAAATTCTGAAGAAGTTACAAAAGTTGGTGGACATGTTAGGAGGTTGTGAAAAAAAAAAAAAAGTGATGACAGAAAAAGCAAAGTGATGAGAGCAACAAAAGTTTAGGCAATGAAAAACTTGATATCAGACTGGGAAAAAAGGGTTTGTGGAGGAAATGAATGCACAGTGTTTAGATATTTGGGAGAGGATGTCTGCAGATGAGTCTATGAAAGATGAGGTGAACTCCAGAATAGACTGAAGAAAAAAGGTAGGTGGTGTGTTGATGCATCTGTGGAAAGAAAGAAATGGATCCATGGAGACAAAATTAAAAATGTACTAGAGAAGGAGGCTGCAGGCACAAGAGATGTCATGTTTAAGAGCAATGTGTAGTGTGAATATTGTGCAAAGAATTCAATGTAGAAATTAGAAAATGGTGAGGGGGTTATGAGAAGAATTATTTACAGGACAGAGGAGGGATTTGGACATTTAAAGTGGACAGAACAGTAAAGGATGATCATAAGGGTGTATAAATCTGGGATGGAGAGCGTAAAGGAGGTTTTAAGTGGTAGGAGTTTGAACATCCAACAAGCATGTGTGATTAATGTTGGTAGAATTACCGACAATGAACACATTAACGCATGTAGGAATGATAACTTGAACAACGCCTGTGTACAACACCGAATTCCACCAATACATCATGAAATTCAACAACACCCAACTAGTGATCAAAAGGCCCAATTTCCGCAAGACATAAATGCGTTGAATCATCATTATTTGCAGTTTCTAACACAACCCAAGCAAAAACAAGGCAGCTTCATTATCTCTAAAGTATTAGCAAAAATCCTCCTCAAAACAGTAAACCTTGCCATCACACAGTCTCTGCTCACAAGAACATAACAGAGGAGGAACAATGAAACAGACCTTCTCAAATCCAACCAACAGAAATATTTGTCTAATCTATTTTTATCTACCCAAGTAATAGCTTTTATAACCTTTACTCATGTGAAGTTGATTGTTCTACTATATTGTATTACTACTACTACTACAATTTATATTACTACTACTACTACCACTAGTATTACACCCTCACTCTTAAGCCTATATATACCCTCATACCCTCTGTGTCCATGTATTGTTTGTAAGGGCTTGATAAAGCCCCCGGGAGTGCGAACGTTGCCACAATAAAATGTCATATTAGTACACTTTTGTGAAGGGATTCGGGGAAACCAGTTAATTGATTTAGTTGGACTTGAGTCCTGAAATGAAAGACAATGCCTGCACTTTAAAGGAGGGGTCTGGGATAGTGACAGCTGGGAGGGACTTATTCTCAGCTGTCGTATCTGAGAGCCTCTGCAAAGACAGTGATTATGTATGAGTGTGGTGAAAGTGTTGAATGATGATGAAAGTATTTTCTTTTGGGGATTTTCTTTCTTTGGTTCACCCTGCCTCGGTGGGAGACGGCCGACTTGTTGAAAAAAAAAAAATAAGTTACACTTGCGTCCTTTTACTTAACAAGCATGTGTGAGCATGTTAGATCGAGATGAATGAAGACAAGTGGTTTCAGAAATTTGTTGTGCTATTGAAGTGTGAACAAGATGATATTTATGAAGAAATTCAGGAATCTGATTAGATGGATTTGACCTGTAGAGGAGGGAAGTACAGTACCTGCACTCGGAGGGTCATCCGAGCTGCGAAATATACACATTTCTGGGAAGACAGCTAATGAATGAATGTTATGGTGAATATTTCCTTTTATGGGTCACCCTAACCTAATGGGAGATGTCTGAGGTAGCAAAATTGCCAAAAAAAAAAAAATTAATAAACAACTCTAACACAGGAAATTTTCTTTTATATGTACTTAATTTCAGGATTCACTTCACCATCAGGAATCTAACCCCATAAAATACAGGGTTCAACTTTTATTGTACTGTATATTACATACCATGGATGGCTCCAGGTTCCCCTTTCATGAAGCTAAACATTATAACCAAATTGACCAGGTATCAGAACATGCAACTGTACCACAGTAAGTACTATATAAAATTTAATTCAAACTGGAGAAAGACTATTGAAACTTAATAAAATATAGTACTGTAGTCTATCTTCACAATCCATGAAAATTTGTATGAAGTAAAGACATAACACTTATAGGCCAATCCCTGCAACTGTAGACTGATACTTACACATGCATAAACAAAACAGGGTGAAAGAAAAAATGTACACAATATTTCATAATAAAAATAATTTTGGTGCAGCTCAGAAAATAGCAAGAGTGCAAGTGACATACGTACACAGGATCATAGTTAATTCTTCTTTAGGTTATACTTCTTTGGTGAAAAATGCCAGTCAAAAAATAAAAGATAAGAGTACAATGATCTTCTTGTTTAACAACCATTTACACAAGGTAATTTTGAATGACAAAAAAAAAAAGGACTATTTCCTCACTTAATGGCCAGATACTGCTCATTCAATGACCAAATTCCAGGCTACGGGTCTCATCCCCACCTTACTTATTAACAACTGCTTCCCCATACAATGACTAGATAATGTTTATAAATATACTGTACAATGCTTATCACCTCACAGGTCTCCACAACTGAGACTAAATCAGCTGTTTCCTGCATGAGCAGTCAATGCACACAAACACTTTTTATATCCAGTGAATCATCAGTTAAATGAGAGAAAATGGGAATAATGTTTACACAATATAGGGAAGTTTCATTGCATTTATGGATTTAGAAAAGACATGATAGAATGGATAGGGAAGCAATGTGGCAGATGTTGCAAGTGTATGGAATAGGTATTAAGTTACTGAATGCTGTAAAGAGTTTTTATGAGGAAAGTGAGGCTCAGGTTAGGGTGTGTAGGAGGAGATTACTTCCCAGTGATAGTAGGTCTTAGACAGGGATGTGAATGTCACCATGGTTGTTTAAAATTATAGATGGGGTTGTAAAAGAAGTAAATGGTAGGGTGTTGGGGAGAGGGGTGGGATTAAATTATGGAAATCAAATACAAAATCGGAGTTGACACAGTTATTTTTGCTGATGATACTACTGTGCTTTTGGGGATTCTAAAGAAAAGTTGTAAAGGTTAGTGAATGAGTTTAGGAGGGTGTGTAAAGGTAGAAAGTTGAAAGTGAACATAGATAAGAGTAAGGTGATGAGAGTATCAAACGATTTAGATAAAGAAAAACTGGATATCACATTGGAGAGAGGGGGTATGGAAGAAGGGAATGTTTTCAGATATTTGGGAGTTGACTTGTCAGTGGATGGGTTTATGAACGATGAGGTTAACCATAGAACTGATGAAGGAAAAAAGGTGAGTGGTGCGTTGAGGTATCTGTGGAGACAAAAAACGTTATCCATGGAGGCAAAGAAGAGAATGCATGAGAGTATAGTGGTACCAACACACTCATATGGGTTTGAAGCATGGATTGAAAATGCTGCAGTGAGGAGATGGCTGGAGGCAGTGGAGATGTCCTGTCTAAGGGCAATGTGTGGTGTAAATATTATGCAGAGAATTCGGAGTGTGGAAATTAGAAGGTGTGGAGTTACTGAAAGTATTAGTCAGAGGGCTGAAGAGGGGCTGTTGAGGTGGTTTGGTCATTTAGAGAAATGGAACAAAGTAGAATGATTTGGGAGAGCATATAAATCTGTGGGGAAAGGAAGGCGGGTTGGGGTCGTCCCTGAAAAGGGTTTGGGAGGAGGGGTAAAGGGGGTTTTTTGTTGGTTAGGGATCGGATTTCCAGCAAGTGTGCATGAGCGTGTTAGATAAAAGTGAACGGAGACCAATGGTTTTGAGACCTGATGAGCTGTTGGAGTTGAGCAGGGTAATATTTTGTGAAGGGATTCAGGAAAACCGGTTAGCCAGGCTTGAGTTCTGGAAATGGGAAGTAAGTGCCTACATTTTTAAAAGGGTTTGGGATATTGGCAGTTGGGGGGACATCTAACCTTGAGGCCCTCTGCAAAGACAGTGATAGTATGAGTGATGGTGAAAATGTTGAATAATGATGAAAGTTTTTTTTTTTGGTCACCCTGCCTCAGTGGGAAATGGCTGACGTGTTAATTTTTTTTTTTAACACATTGGCTATTTCCCACCAGCATGTGCCCCAAAAAGAAAGAAAACCAAAAAGAAAGAAAAACTTTCATCATCATTCAACACTTTCACCACTCAATCACTGTCTTTGCAGAGGCGCTCAGATACGAACACTAGATGTCCCCCCAAACTGCCTTAAACCCCTTTAAAGTGCAGGCATTGGTCTAAAAGTGTATGGGTCCATTATTTTGTAATTTCTTGTGCATTGATTTGTACCAAGCAAACGGCTAAATATTTCTGCGATTCGCGCATTTAATTGTATTGTTGGTACACATTACATTAAAACACATTATAATAATACCTTGATCAGTATGGTACTGCATAGTACAGTATTTTTGATGCATTAACTGTGCTATCAAGGTATTGCTGTATAACTTAATAAATAATCTTTCATAATTTTGAGTCATGCAGAAAACAGCACCTTTACAGAAGCTACATTACCTACTTCATAAACAGATGAAATTGTGGGTATAAACAGAAGAAAGTTGAAGTTTCACAACATAGCAAAAAAAAAAAAAAAAAAAAAAAATTTTTCAAATACAAAGTTCTAAATTATCACCATAAATTTAAAAAACATTCAACTTACTCTGATACAAGCCTGGAACCAGCTTATATACAATGTCTTGAAGTGTTTTGTCCAGTCAATACTAAGAAGCGGTTTGCTTGTGCACTTGAACATCACATATTGGACAGAATTTGCTAGACTCTAAGTAACGCACAATACAGGTCTTGCAAACTGTAAAGTGAATAATAAAACAAATTACAGTACTTAAAATTTTTTAAAACATTTTGTGTTTTTTACTTACACAGTCTTATCTCAAACATGTAATTATTAGCTTTAAACAAATTTCACTTTCTGTGTTACTTAACTGAAAGTGTTTTATTGAATATATTATGTACACTATGTACAAGCACTTTACTGTATGCCATATAAGAATGTACCAACAGGATTTTCTCTCAGACATGTAATTATTAGCTTAAACAATTTTACTTAACTGAAAGTGTGTTATGTACAGTATATGCATCTGTATACAATTTAGTATAATAATAAATTAACTTTCTCCGTGAATGTAGCAAACTTTATGAACCTGAAAATGTACCGAATAATTACACATGCTGGTTTAGCAATTAATTCCATCATGACCATACTAAAAGTGATGCTCTCCGTAAACAGTAAAGTAATACCAAATAGTTCTGCAAATTTATTTGGTAAATGACTGATGAAATGCTGCAGGAAAAATAAGGAAGAACTTAGGACTGTTTTGGTAACAATTAAAAATGAGGGGTAATAAAACATTTTTTCTTTATAAAATATTATTTTGTTTGAAAAATAATGTAAAATAAAATGGAAATAAAATTATGAAACAGATATGGCAACAAATCATGAATCTTTAGCTAATTAAGGGCCATAACTAGTATGTAATGATACTGTATTGGATACCACTGACAAGATCAAACCTTATTTGTATTTTCTGGGAACTATAGGATCAAGAATACCTGAATTTAAAAGTTTCTGGAGAACATGATAAGAAACAAAAAAAATTCCAAGACATAGAGTTAACTCCTCAATAGTCATGACTTCAAAAAAGTCACCTATGAGTAAAATATTTTCCAATGGTTTTGCACTACCATGCCACCAAACACTTTCAAGCAATATTTGTTGCAGATAATACAACCTAAGTCTTTTCAAGGAAAGACCTCAGCACTATGAAGCTTACAGTCAGTGAAATAAATCCAAAGATATTTTTTAATACATCGGCCATTTCCCACCAAAGTAGGGTGACCGGGAAAAAGAAGACAATCAACATGATGAATGAGTATTATATATTAGCAATAGTCAAAAAAGAGTGCAAAAATCGTGTGTGTCATTCAAGTACATAGAGTGGAACCTCGGTTTTCGTTACCCTGGTTTTCGTCAAATTCGGTTTGGGCGACTTTTTTGTCAAAATTTTGTCCCAGTTTCCGTACATCCGCTCAGTTTTCATTGAGTTGACAGTGGTCTGCCATATCAAATGCACTGCCTGCATGTGCCCACACAAAGCATCCCCGCATTCTGACTCAGTCTGACTTTGTTTTCAGTAATATGTACTAAAGCAAATTGATACATCTGTGTGGTGTATTAAGTAATTCTAGTTGTGTTGTGTTGTGACCCCTTGTTACTTGAATGTCAGAGGCCCGCGCATGTCGCAAGCAGCCCCAAGCGTTGCTCTCATTCTCGTCATAGGCTTAGAACTGACAGAAGTGCTGGGCCTACCTCCTTCCTCACTTACTCAATATACGCATTCACCATCCATCCGTGAGTTTCCCTTGACTCCCTTTTTTTATCTCCAAGAACCCCACATAACAAATGGTGTCAGCAGTGGGCCCGTAATTTTATGGATTACGGATTTATGGAGAGATAAATCTACAAGACAGTGCAAGTGTATGCCTCCAGAGAACAACGCTACCAGCTACCAACTCCAAGTAGCATTTGTCAGCCGGTCTACAATATTTCCTGGTCAGCTAAGTGCTTTATCTTTTTTTTGTTAAAACCTACGAGGGGTAGACCCGGGTTTTGCAAATTAAGCTACGTGATTAAGCCAGTCTGGGAGGGGAGAGTGCCCAAGCAAGCCTAGCCTTAAGCCAGCAAGACTAACCAGCTGAGCGTGTGTACTTAAGCCAGCAAGACTAACCCAGCTGAGTATGTATATTTAAGCCAGCAAGACAACCCAGCTGAGCATTTTGTATTTAAGCCAGCAAGCCAACCCAGCCGACTCTGAAAGTAAGCCAGCAAGCCACGTGAGTCCACACATTCCTATCATCCTTGTTCCAGTGTATCGCTGTTTTGAGTGCCAATACCTTCCCTGTGGTATTCTGGGTTGTTCAAGCCACCCCCGCTTTAGATGCGTGGAGGAAGCCCAGCACGTGGAACCCACGTGAGACACTCGCCAGCGGTAACCTCACCGCCCAAGCCCCACGCGTGTGGCTTATTTTCATCCAATTTCTTGGGTTTATCGTCGATCTTTCCGGTCCACATAGTAAGGTGAAGATAGACTTTGTGACCTTCCAACAATGTGCCAACGATTAAAGCCTACATCTATGTGGATTCTTCATTTATGCACAAATTTACAAGATTCTCCACGGAGTGTGGTGGAGCAGCCGACGCCAGCCAGACGACAACATTCACCACCATCCACAGCTTCAATCATCGCTAACAACATCCTACAGCCTAGAGACATATATTTTGTTTTTGTTTTTTCAGATAATTAAGAGACATTTGGGGTGCTTGAAAAATTTTGATCATTATAGTGAACCTTGTGTTATCCTGTGTTATGTGTAAACTCTTTTCTTGCATTAATTTTGAATTTTCCTAGTATCGTCCCTGATTAATTAATGTGTCATATTGCATTTAAATAGTATTGTGTT
>WNWK01055198.1:0-11341 GCA_009830355.1 Cherax destructor
TCTTGTAATATCAACTTTAATGTATAACTATAAGTACCCCCCACCTTGTATTACATGAAATAAAGGATTTGAATTTTGAATTTGAATTTGAATAAAACTCTACATGCTAATATCAACCCTCCACTCAAAATTCTCCTCAACAACTTTAATAGGTCCCACGACCACAACACAAGACACAGATCACTTTTTGACATACCCAGAGTCCATACCAACCAATGTAAAAATTCTATGCACATAAAGGGCCCCAGAATCTGGAATTCATTACCAGTAAATATTAAGTCAACCTTGTCTGAAAATCAATTTAAGACTCTTCTCAAAAATCACCTACTCACCCTATACTAAATACTCATACTGTAAACTACTTTCAAAAATGCTCAATGTTATTTTCCTCAAGATAATCTCAATTTTATATTATCATCCTCCTAAACAATTGTTACAATTTAATATAATCATATTGTCATCTTAACAGTATAATTTCATCATATTGTAATTTGAAATAAAATATACAGTGGACCCTCGGTTAACGAATACCCCGGAAATCGTGCAATTATGTAAGTATAATTTTGTAAGTTCTTGTGGAAGTGTATTTTTGGGGGTCTGAAATAGACTAACCTACGTGAAATTTTTCCTTAAGGGAGTAAATTCGTTCGGTAATGGCACTTGAGCAGACTTCAGGAGTGAAGTTTTACGAAACTCGGGGTCCACTGTATAACTAGAAGAAACTCAATCAATTTCTCTAGTATTATGTACATAGTCTATAAGTCATTAGATTAAGCTGCCCCTAATGCCATGGCATGCCAGTGGCTCTCCTTGCATTTCAGTTTTATGATTGTAACTACCAATATCTATGTATACTTGCAACGAAATAAAATTTACTTTACTACTTTACAGTGGTACCTCAACATAAAAGCAGCTCCCAACTCGAACAATTATGTAAGTGTATTTTTGTAAGTGCTTTTGTAAATGTATTTTTGGGGATCTGAAATGGATTAATCTAATTTATATTATTCTTGATGGAAACAAATTTGTTTAGTATCGGCACTCGAACAGCCTTCTGGAACGAATTAAGCTCGTAACCCGAGGTATCACTGTACATCCACTCGTTGTATGCAACACAATAACCGAACAAACATTGTTATCATTATAGTTTACAAAACCTATTTACACAAACCCACGCTGCCTTCCCCACCTACACCATCTTCCCCACTACCCACACTGCCTTCCCCACACCCACACTATCTTCCCCTCCACCCCTGCTGGAAATAAGTCACTGACTTTTTTGGGTTATCCTAGGTTCTCTACACATGCTGCTATGTATGATAATCTATGTAACTGTATTCATTTATACGTGAATAAACTTACTTACACGCCATCTTCCCAACCACCCATGCTGTCTTCCCAACCACCCATGCTGTCTTCCCCACCCACACCATCATCCCAACCATCCATGCTGCCTTCCCCACCCACACCATCATCCCCACCATCCACGATGCCTTCCCCACCACTCACGCTGTCTTCCCCACACCCACGCTGCCTTCCCCACACCCACACTGTCTTCCCCACCACCCACGCTGGAAATAAGTCACTTTGACTTTTTTGGGTTATCCTAGGTTCTCTACACATGCTGCTAAGTATGATAATGTATTTAACTGTATTCATGTATACCTGAATAAACTTACTTACACACCGTCTTCCCAACCACCCACACCATCTTACCCACCATCTATGCTGTCTTCCCCACCATCCAAGCTGCCTGCTCCAACACCCAAGCTGCCTGCTCCAACACCCAAGCTGCCTTCCCTTTTCACTATCTGTATCTGGTATCCTGGGCATTGCTTTCAGACACAAACTCCTCAAAACCATGAAATTCATCTTCACTGACACTTCCATCTGTGTTAGAACTATCACTTGGGAAGAGAAGAGTCCAAGATTTGCCGTAGAGTCAGATATTTCTTACCACTAGGCATACTGAACAAGGACTACTCAAATGGCATTCCCACAATGCACCACTGGCTTCCCGATTTTTTTTATACTGCGCACACTGACCACGCAGACCCATTCTCGCACATGTAGGCCTACCAGCTTTCTTCCGCTAAATTTGAAGCCACTAGAATTTTGCCATAGTACTATGGCACCAACACTTGCTCGTAAGCCGTAGTACTACGGCACCTACAATGAAAGGGTTAACTATCAAATTCATTCGTTCCCTAGGCTTTCTCAATTTATTAATCTCACTCCAAAACTTTTTATTTTCAACAAAATTTGTTGATAACATCTAACACCACTCTCTTAACCTCTCTTTTTCTCTCCATATACTACTCCCTCCTTGCATCACTTCTACTTTGTAAAAACCTCTCATACGCTAACTTTTTCTCTCTTAATACTCTCTTTACATCATCATTCTCTTACTATTCTTTACATCATATGCATTTATAATTGGAAAAATGGCATTCTGCTTTACGACGGTGGCCTGGAACTCAACCTGCTGTATAAGTGGGGCCCTACTGTATATGCCATCTACCACCCTTTTAGGTCTCGGCTGAAGTATTTTAACATGCAAGGAAAACAGTTCCAAACACCAAACCTGTTCCAAACTCCTTAAGGATTGAGCATATGATAACTTTGAAGCAGCTACTGCTCTCTGGAGCTGCTGAACTCTTTCCTTCTGACTCTCTAACTGTGCTTGAACTTTTGCTTTCTCTTCAAAGTAGATAAGGGATTTATTTATGGAGGATCTAAGGCCCCGTTGTAACTGTTGGACTCGTTGTTCAGCCTGCTGGAAGACTGAAGCACGTCGCATGTGCTCACGTTCACTAGCAGCTTTCTGAGCCTCTGCTTCCATTACCTGCAAACCATTAGTCCCAATAATAACAATTAAATACAGAATGCTTTGTTAAATGGAAAGTAAAGTAGGTATTAAGGCTCTGTGATACAATGCATCAATTATTTCTTTGTGCACACTGCTCTAAATACAAGTACCATCCAACTTACAACTGAGCTTGGTTCCGACCAACCGGTCGAAAGTCAAAATGGACACAAGTTGAACCTTAGAAAATTGCCGACATACTGGGTAGGGCATAATGTCAAACCGTTGCTATATAAAGTACCCACATAGTATCGTATGTTACTTTTTACTAAATATTTTACTACTGTATATGCTACCAGACGTATGTTACTTTTTACTAAATATTTTACTACTGTATATGCTGCCAGACGTACGGTCATAAGTACAAGTGGTCATATGTCAAGCAGGTCGTAAGTCGGATGGTACTTGTATAATGGAATAAATCTAAGTTAGGTAGAGGAGAGAAATGGGCTGGAAATCTATCATCAATCGCTAGGATATCACACTCAGAAATTACAGAAATGCTCAACAAAACTCCCTACTCTATTCATTAAAAAAAAAAATGAACTTAACGGCTGTCTCCTGCAAAAGTAGGGTGACAGAAAGGAAACACATTCATCATTTATTCAATTGTTGTCTTTCCAGAAGTGTACTGACATAACAATCAGATTACCCTCCAACGACAACATCCCCTCCCTTCCTTGAGAATGCAAGCACTACCCTTCCCACCTCCAAGACTAAAATCCAGCTAACCTGTTTCCCTGAATCTCTTCAATAGTTACCTTACTCACACTCCAATAGCACGTTCATTAAAAACCTATCTGTCTCCATTCAATAACTCGCAAAAGCCTGCTGGATGCTCAAGCCCTTAAAACTCAAGGCCTCTTATACACCTTCCTCCTACCATTCCTGAGATGGCTCCTTTCCCTTCTGCCTTCCACCCCAAGTTATACATCATCTTTGTCAACCTATTCCTCTCCATCCTCTACATGGCCAAACCACCTCAACAATGCCTCCTCAGCCCTCTGAATTATACCCTTGGTGACCCTCCACATCACCTTTTAACCTTTACACTGTGTCCAAAGTACTAGTTCACACAATTGTTTGAGGCTTCAAAAATGCATTCTGCCAATATTTTTTACCTCAGCACAACTTTTTGGGTCTCCAAAACCTCTTTATGCCTTTGAAAATATCTAAGACCAGACATATCCTAGTATTGCATTACACATCATGGTTAACACTGCCTAACTAGCCTAAGTAAACAATGAAACCAGTGCCTGCTGTTCCAACACCAGCTTCCATATCAGCAAATAGGGTGTGGAACTGGCAGGAAGATGACTTGTCATTTCCAAATTTATAACAATTTCAAGATACTAAAAGTGGAATTCATCCAAAACGCACACTATTTATATTTAACATTGGATAACCCAATACAGTCTACCCTCGGCTTACGAGTGTTCCAACATACGAGTTTTTCGAGATATGAGCTATCGCTTAGTCAATTTTTTGCTCCAAGTTACAAGCCAACATCCGAGTTACGAGCGAGCTTCCCCTGCTTCCCCCTCAACCCACAACCCGCACACCTCACTTGTTTATCTATGATTTCATGCTTTAACCCTTTGACTGTCACAACCCTCAATCCTGAGTGCTCTCCTGTTGTCGCAAAATACAGTGGACCCTCGCTATTCGAACACTCCAAAACTCACCCTCATTCCAGAATGTTGTTCAAGTGCTGTTACCAAACAAATTTATTCCCATAAGGAATGATGTAAATTAGATTAGTCCATTTCAGACCCCCAAAAATACACTTATAAAAGCTCTTACAAAAATAAACTTACATAAAAGGGTGAGTTTTGGAGTGTTCGAATAGCGAGGGTCCACTGTATTCGAAAAAAAAAAAATTATTTTTTCTTATCCAAATGTTAAGATTATTTTTCTGATTGTTTTTATCCTAAAAACAGATTTTTGCCATCAATACTTACCGAGATATGGAGGTTTAAAGTTGGCAGAAAATGAGCCGCGTATGGCAACAGCAGCGAATGCCGCTCACTCAGTAAACATTTGTTTACTTCCATTTGTAGATTTCTTGTTTTTTTCACTACAGTGGACCCCTGAGTATCGTAATTAATCCGTTCCAGGAGCTATTACTTAACACGAAGTTTATGAAATTCGAACCATTATTTCCCATAAGAAATAATGTAAATACAATTAATCCGTCCACAAAAAAATATTCACATACAAAATAATTAAAAATAATATATATATACATTTACTTACTTTTATTGAAGAGTTGCAGGCATCTGGAAGATAGGGTAATGAGTAATGAAGGTCCTCTTGGGCATTTTCTTCCAAAACAGGCCTGTTTCATCACAATTAAACACTTGTTGGGGGAGGAATTCTTCAGCCTCTACGAAGGGGAATCCCCACTCCCTGCTACACTCCCTGCATGCCTGCTAAACTCCCTGCATGCCTGCTAAACTCCCTGCATGAATGCTACACTCCCTGCATGAATGCTACACTCCCTGCATGCCTGCTACACTCACTGCATGAATGCTACACTCAATGCATGAATGCTACACTCACTGCATGAATGCTACACTCCCTGCATGAATGCTAAACTCCCTGCATGAATGCTAAACTCCCTGCATGAATGCTAAACTCACTGCATGAATGCTACACTCACTGCATGAATGCTACACTCACTGCATGAATGCTAAACTCCCTGCATGAATGCTACACTCCCTGCATGCCTGCTAAACTCCCTGCATGCCTGCTAAACTCCCTGCATGCCTGCTATACTCCCTGCATGAATGCTACACTCCCTGCATGAATGCTACACTCCCTGCATGCCTGCTAAACTCCCTGCATGAATGCTACACTCCCTGCATGCCTGCTAAACTCCCTGCATGCCTGCTACACTCACTGCATGAATGCTACACTCACTGCATGAATGCTACCACAGGGGTGCCACTAGGAGCTTCTTTAGACCCATGGTGAATTATTTCACAGTGACAGTCACTAAACCACCAAAAAAAGATACCAAATGTATTGTGAATGTTTGAAAGAGTGCGCTGGGTAATGTTCTCTCAATGGTAAACAACGCTTCACTGGCGGGCATCCTGCGTTCTGCGCAGGCGCGGAGCAGGCGGACAGGTCTAATACGTTACGAAACACGAGCCAGTTTACGATTCTCGAAATCAAAAAAAGCTTACGAAACACGATGTTTACGAAATAAGAACCTTACGAAACTCGGGGGTCCACTGTATTTTCTTTTTTTACGTAACTTATGTGGCCTGTTAGACCAAGGTAAGGTGCAATGTTTATATATACACTCGTTGTATGCAACACAATACTAGTATAAACATTAGTATCTTTATATTGTTTACAAAACTTGTTTACACAAACAAACAATAAAAAAAATGTTCATTACTATTGTTCTATAATATATATACAGTGGTACCCCAGTTTACGATAGTCTCCAAACTCGCCCTTTTATGTAAGTTTATTTTTTTAAATGCTTTTGTAAGTGTATTTTTGGGGGTCTAAAAGGACTAGTCTATTTTACATTATTCCTTATGGGGATAAATTCGTTTGGTAATGGCACTTGAACAGCATTCAGGAACGAAAAAATATCGTAAACCGGGGTACCACTGTACATATGTACACTCACTGAACACTTTCCTAGAACTCCTGCAGCTTGTGGAATTCTTTGAAACATGGATATATGCACAGTGGTACTTTACACTCCTCACACATAAAACGAGTGTCTCTGCGTTTTGGTGGGCGTTTTGTGGAATGTTTACAGACAAAACACCTCTTCTGAGTATTTTGCTTGAAAGTAGTAGCAGGCAGTTGTATGGGGTAGTGATCACCTGGCCTCATACGAGAGGGCATGTGTTGATAATTTCGTGAGCGCTGGTCTATTGCAGGTGTTGTTCCTTGGTACTTTAATATTATTTGTCTGATGACTGACAAACAAAATTCACCATATTTGGGTTTGTTGTTGGTCTTCAACTTGTACATGTTATATGCATTCAGCATGGAAATGTCAAGAAGATGGAAAAAGAGTTTTATGTACCACTTATAACTCTTGCGGACACAATCAGCAAACCCAATCTGCATGTCACATTTGTCCACTAAGCGCATATTGAGGTTGTAGTACATCACAGCTGCAGGTTTTAGAATGGGTTCATTGGTCTCTCTATTCTGCTTGCCAGTGTCTACCATTTCATGTCCGTGAACTGATGTCAACAATGTGACATCACGTTTGTCTTGCCACCAAAATGCCATGATGTCATTGGCAGCAAACATTTGCACTTCACCTCTACGAGTGCCAGCGTCGAACCTAGGCATATGTTTACGATATGCATGCACTGTGCCTCACACGTCTGTCATGTTCACTCGCAATAAATCACTGAGTAAAGGGCTTGTGTACCAGTTATCAGTATATAATATATGCCCCTTACCAAGATATGGATCCATCATTGTTCTAACCACATCAACAGAGATACCCAATAACTTCCTGGTATCTTGCAATGCATTACTGCCAGTGTACACAATTATATCCCAAACCAGACCACTCTTGCAATCACACAGTACAAATAACTTTATACAAAAGCGTTTCCTCTTGCTTGGTATATACTGCTTGAACGACAGTCTGGTTTTGTCTGAGAAGTGTAGCATACGTAACAGTATCAAAAAATGATTCACTGGTATAATATCACTAAAACCTGGGGTTGAAATCAGGCGTTCTGTCGACCAGTATGTGTTGACAGTGTGCTTATACACATGTGGCATAAGCATTATTGTGGCAAAGAACAAGTACATCTCTGCCACAGTTGTGTCCTTCCACTGGTGTAGCCGTGACCTTGGTGAAAGAATTGTGTTTGCCATGGTGTACTCATAGTATGTGTTGCTTTCCCTGACAATAATGTCCATCAGGGGTTCATCGAAGAATAACTGAAAGCATTCTAGTTCAGTAGCATTGTTCCCAAGTGTACACGATGGTCGTATTCCAATTTGTGTTTCATCAAAGTCATGGGGATTGGGAACAAAATTGTCTCCTTGCTGCCAATCCCAGATGCGGTCTGCTGGTGGGTACTGGATATTGACAGGTTGTTGTAGTTGAGGAGGTTGTGGTTGTACAGGTTGTGGTTGTGCAGGTTGTGGGAGTGGTTGATTGAGAGTGGTGAGTGTTCTGAGTTAGCAGCGTGGGTAGGAGCAGCGTGGCCCGCTCCTGGTGCCACATGACTCATGCCACCGCCAACACCACCACCACTACTTACTGCCCCACGCACATTACGCATCCCCATTGTAACAATATCATCATCTTCACAATCAATTCGTGGTGTAGGGCCAAGAGATGTACTCCGAGATTTACTCCTTTTCCTTGGAATAGCATATGGCACACTACCAGAATGCATGTACCGTCGTACATACCGCCGCTTCACTGGAGAATACTCTCCGTCACTGTCGCCACTAGAACTGCTTTCAATAACTTTGAAATCACTGTCATTATCACTTACACTGCTCACATCAGAGTCCTGTACACGGTGAAATAGTTTCCTCTTTCGTCCTGGTACAGGTGAACGTGAATGAGATGGCCCAGCACCAGATGTGGAAGGCTGTGGGTCATCTGGGTTTTCATCACTAATTATGTTATCCTGGGTACTGCTTTTGGAAATACCCTCCTGAAAACCATGGAATTCACTTTCACTGGCACTTCCAACGCTGTTTGAACTATCACTTGGGAAGAGAAGGCCTCCAATTCGCCGGGGAGTGAGGTACTTCTTACCGCGAGGCATGGTGAACAATGACTACAAACATGGCGCTCCCACAATGCACCACTGAGTCCCCGATTTTTTTCATACCGCGCACACCCACCACGCAGACCCATTCTCTCACATGTAGGCCTAACAGCTTTCTCCCGCTTCATTTGAAGCCGCTAGAATTTAGGCGTATTAATACGTCCGAAACAGTGGCTCGTAAGACGTATATATACGACCGAAACAGTCAAAGGGTTAATTCCATGGACATCATCCTCTTTTTTTTCTCAGCACTGTCCTTTGCACTTATTTTTTTAGGACCATGGTTAGAAAAAATAAATTTGGCAAAATAACTGCACAAAATGCAAGCAAAACACGAGAGAAATGCTTCCACGGCGAGGTAAACAGTGCACTGAGTTGGCAGCGTTCTGAAGCTCCTCATTATTATTATTACATATTATTATTATTACAGTGGACCCCCGGTTTATGTTATTAATTCGTTTCAGAATGCTGTTCAAGTACCGTTACCAAACGAATTTGTTTCCATAAGGAATAATGTAATTAGATTAGTCCTTTTAGACCCCCAAAAATACACTTACAAAAGCACTTACAAAAATACACTTACATAATTGTTCGAGTTTGGAGCCTAACGTAAACCAGGGGTCCACTGTATTATTAATTTAGGGAACTGAAGCTCGCTCATTATTATTATTATTTTAGGGAACTGGAGCACAGATCCAATTCCCTAGATCTAGGGAATTGTATCTGTGCTCCAGTTCCCTAAATTAATGCTACTACTACTACTAATAATAATACATGTAATAATAATAATTATAGTAATAATAATAATAATAATAATAACGAGCAAGCTTCAGAACAGCGCCACTAGTTGGCGCAGCGAACACCACAACATCAGCTGAGCTGTGCATGTGTTTACGTCGCCGTGGAAGCCTTTCTCATGTTATTATTGCCAAATTTCTTTTTTCTAACCATGGGTCCTAAGAAAGTAAGTGCAAAGGACAGTGCTGAGAAGAAAAGAGGATGATGTCCATGGAATTACAGCATGAAATCATAGATGAACAAGCAAGATGTGCGGGTTGTTTGCGAGGCAGTACGAGCATAGTAGCATGTAGCCTATCTTCCACCCTCCACCTCCGCCAGCGTACGTGCACTTTATAAAGCCAGTTTATTTTTTTACATTCTCTATTATGCTTTATTATGTTTTTATACAATATTTCTTATTTATAAATACAGTGGAACCCCAGATTTCATACTTAATCGGTTCCAGAAGGTCGGTCTAAATCCAAAACGTACGAAAACCGAAGTAATATTCTCCATAAGAAATAATGTAAATACAATTAATCTGTTCCAGACACCCAAAAATATTAACAAAAAATACATTTTTTAAAGAAAAACTATAGTTTTACATACAGAAAACAATGAAAAATAAATATAAAATTCTTGTTGGTGTATGGGAGAAGGTGAGGAGGGAGAAAGAGGAGAGCTTGTTGTATTAAAGCCCTATCCGGGGTTACTTCCCTTCTTTGACTTTTACTGGCACTGGACCCCTGTCACACTAAAAATCTGTCCAGAGAGCTCTGTTTCTGGCATCTCTAAGATTTACCTAAAATGGGACAAGGTATATTGTCACTGAACATGTTGCAGATACGGCTTGTATCAGCTTGGTCAGGGTGATATTTTTCCACAAAAGTTTGCACCTCATTCCACTTTGCACAAATGTCCTTAACCCTTTCAGGGTTTTCGCCGTACTAGTACGGCTTATGCCCAGGGTTATTGACGTACTAGTACGCCTAAATTCTAACGCCCTCAAATCAAGCGGAAACAGGCTGGTAGGCCTAGATGTGAGAGAATGGGTCTGTGTGGTCAGTGTGCGCAGTATAAAAAAAGTCCTGCACCACACAGTGCATAATGAGGAAAAAAAACTCTGACCGTGTTTTTGGTTTAAAACAGCGAATATGCAGTCTATTTTCATATGGTATTTATGGTTGTATTCTCATTTTCTTAGTCTCATTTGATAGAATGGAAGATACATTACAGAAATAGAGATAATTTTGATTGGTTTCACGATGACAAGTACGTTGAAACTGAGCGCAAAGTAGCGAAAATGTTCGATTTTTGCCGATGTTCAAGAATAAACAAATCATGCCATGCGTCCAATACACATCAACTGGCGAGTCTAATATTCTTGCACAAGTGCGCTCATATTATTTATACCGTTTTTACAATGATGCAGTAGTATACATAACAGAAAATCTTCTATTTTTTGTGAGAATAAAAATTCAAAATAGAAAGCAAAAGTAATGTAAGAGAGGCCTGGAGACGTGAGTAATGAACAGATAAAATGTTATTTTAGTGCCAGGAATGTCTGTCTCGTTTATTCTGGACCCTATTTTGAAATTGGCATCTTTTGAAATGTGTGTGAAATTGACCAAATTGCCAATTTCTGACCACTTTATTGGGCAGTTCAAATCGGTAAATTGGCAGTTTCTTGTACTCAATTGATAGAACAAACTGAATTCTAGCAAAATAGCTAAAATTTTTGTAGACTGAAACATTGGAATTTGCCGGAAATAGGGCTCAAAGTTGGCGAAATCCCGATGCGTAAATATTGTTGATACCGCTAACTTTGCGAGAACATAATTCCGTTAGTTTTCCATCAAATATTATACTTTTGGTGTCATTATGATCGGAAAAAGATTATCTATCATTT
>WNWK01055199.1:0-11341 GCA_009830355.1 Cherax destructor
CCCCACTCTTCAAAGACCTAAACCTACTCACTGTTCAGAACATCCATACTTACTACTCTGCTATCTACATTTATAGAACCATTAATTCCAACTTTAACCCTGAGCTAAAACACTTTCTTGACAGTTGCGACAGGACCCATAGACATAATACCAGACATAAACATCTCTTTGACATTCCCGTGTCCGACTAAATCTATACAAAAATTCAATGCGCATAAAAGGGCCTAAAATCTGGAACTCCCTGCCTGAAAACTCTAGAACTGCAGACACAACCTCCATTTTCAAAAGCACCGTTAAAAAACATCTTATCTCACTTACGCACCCAACCGATAGCTAACCACATGAAAACTACTTTCTCTTGCACATATCCACAGCAAAATACACTTATTGATATCTGTGATTCCCCTTAATTTGCACAGAACTTACCAAAATTCTAATACAACTGTTGCTTCATAATTCTTAAGCTAGTCATAAGTTTGCCTAAACACTCCAATATAGAAACTGTAATATGCCAATACATCACCTTTACCATTAATATATAAACTAATTGTTAATTTCTTAAATGTTTAAATTCCAGTACCTCAATTTTGTAAACCTAGTTAATCACTACAATTACTTAACCTTACTATCTGTATAATCATTGTGTCACTATAGAGTAAGACCTATCATAAGACTGCCTGAAAAGCCTAGGCATACCTAGGCATATTATTGGCCATCTTGTAATATCTACTTCATAAAATGCATAATTATAAGTACACCCCACCTTGTATATTACCAGAAATAAAGAATTTTAATTTGAATAAGGAATAATGTAAATTAGATTAATCCATTTCAGACCCCCAAAAATACACTTACAAAAGCACTTACAAAAATACTTACATAATTGTTCGAGTTGGGAGCTGTTCGTATGCCGAGGTACCACTGTACTTGTCACATTCCCTCACAGGCTCTTAACAGACGCCTGTACTAGTGGGTGAATTTCTGTTTCTTATGCACAAAATCTTTTGATAAATGCAGAAGTTGGTTGTTGGAAATATTTACTGATAATGTTGGATGCCATAATGCTGACTGATAACATGATGTATACAGTATTTGATAGGACCTTTGTTAGAGTTTTTGGTTTTTCTGCTAAAAATCATTGAGGAAGTGGGGGCTGAGTTTATGGATTATCAAAACTAAGCACTAAACCACCAGGGTCATACAATGATGCTGGGCTTATGGAATATGATGCATAAGGAGGCAATTGCTAGTAGTTTTACATTTATTTCAACTAGTTTTCACAATAGTGAATTTAAATATTTTACTGAAATTTAAACATTATATTTCAGCATAGGTCTAAGAGTTGTGAATATAATAATGGTGTATAATACTGACAAGTTGATAAGTAAAACACATGTGCAACAGTCAAATATCATTATTCCAAAATGTTTCGACTACACAGTAGGCTATTTCAGTTGAATACAAAGGATGCAGTGGAGATGGATCTTGGTAAAAAGGACATCTTAGACAACTTTGTTGCTTGACCACTAGTTACGAATGAAAGGCTGGATTTGAGAGAGATCTACCCAGTGGGCTTGCTACACTGCCTCTCAATTAATACATTCTTCTAATAGTGGGCCCTGTCCCTTTTGTCTTCAAAGATTTTCTTTGCCTCACCTTTGGCAATATACAATTTGCCATTCTGATGCTTCAGCTTCATGGTGTTGCAGACTGTGGAGCAGAGCTCTTTCTCCAGGCTGAAGGACTGACCACCTCAAAACTGCATCTTCGAGGGTGATGGATTCATTACATCGTCTCTGCTTCTCTGCTGCCGCCTCTGTATTGAACTGAGTAAGCCTACTGTGTAGGCAAAATGTTTCAGAATAAGATACCTAACTGTTGCACATGTGTCTTGCTTATTTACAGGTCTAAAAGTTTATTGGCTCACCCAGCTAGCCTTACGACAAATACTGTACATGTACTTTTTTATGTAGGCAACAGATTACATGTGAAGTCACTTAGCTATACGTATTCATGGCTGATTACCATGTATTATATGGAATATTTTGATAATGTACAGTATACAGGAGGGGCCCCATGTATTTGGCACCCTCTTTTTTGGTGGTTTTCAATTGAGCTATTGTTAATTATGTTCGGTGCTTTTTCCACTTTTTTGGCATTTTCACTCAACAGTTGTGTAAGGGAAGGGCGACCAGTGCTATATGTGTATTTTACTTTTGTATCTTTTTTTATGCCTAGCTGTATTAAGCACTTTACATATGATGGTGTAAATATGTTATCAAGCATTTTAGATTCACACTGCACACTTGCCGCACGGACCCATTCTCTCCTGTCATGCCAAAATTTACCACTCGCAGCTTATTTGAAGGAGTCGAGCTCACAATGTAGATCCACATAAGTGACCCTGGTGTCCATAACATAGATCTGTGTAAAAGACAATGAAAGGGTTAACCCTAAATTTTATTGCATAACCTGATTTAAATTTTTTACTATAGTTTATATTTTTTGTGTAAACTGTCTTGATGTGTTTAATATACATTTTCTTAAGTTAATATATGACTTTACTTTCAGGGTGACTTAACTTTGAATGAAAATGACATTGGTGAAGCATATGTCAACACTTTGAAGACAGTTCTGAAGAATTCCTTAACACAGTTCAAGAACATGAACCATATTCACAAAAATCAACCAGATGCTGAGGTAAACATTGTATATTTATTTTCCTCTGGTTAGATTAATATTATAATCATGGAGCAGCAATGAAGGATGGAAGGCAAACAGGCTTGATCTATAGGAGAGACAGGCTTCAGTTTCAGATCTAGTGCTCTACACCATCAAGGCACCCCTCTCAAAGGGCTATTGGGCTATAATGAAGAATATATCTAAAGTAATTATTTCTCTTAAAAGGTGCTATAACAAACTTGGGCGACATAGGTAGCTTTATTAATGTTTCACCCACCAGGGGCTTTATCAATCCAATACAAAGACAAAAATAGAGAAATATATAATACTATTAGAAGTTGGGCATAATGTAGGCAGGGTGTTCCAAATTATAACTGATGTTAGCCAAAAATTGTGCTAAACTCTGTAATTGTTGAAACTCCATGTTATGTACATTATTATAATCATAACTATGCACTAAACCCATCAGGGTCATACAGTGCATGTTGTGTACAACTGTTACCAAGGCTATCACTGGTTTCAAGGCAATGACATCTTTATAAATCTTCTTTCATTAATTTAGCATCATTCCAGTTTATTAAGACAGTGTTTTTGTGAAAAACTAGTGTTTTATAAATTTAGTATGGCAGGCATGTTTATGCTTACTGACATGAATATGCCAAACCTTTGGCTGTCTCCTTGCATATACTTTCTCACACCCACTGTATGGTTTTAACTAGATGCTTGGGCTTCTTGCTGGTCAAGTCCCAAGTGCTGGTGGTAGTAGGTACTCCAAAATTACAGTTGAAGGTATTTGGAATACAGCCTCTCCTCACTTAACGATGGCGTTCCATTCTTAAGACCAGGTTGGTAGGCGAATTAGTCGCTAAACAAGGAGCATACTATAATGGTAATGGGTTTGTGTTAACCATCTTTGATATTACACAAATAACCCACACATAGGAGAGAGGAGTTTACGATGACATTTCAGTCTGACTTGAACCATTTACAAAGTCACACTGACATTTAGGTATGCATACTGGTCAGAGAGCCCATTGTAAGTCTGAGTCGTCTGTAAATGAGTACGTCGTTAATGTTGGAAAGGATGATAGACCCATTCAGGAATCGAAGCTTATGGGGTGTTGTTGATCCACAGATCATGACGTTTGCAGTCATGTAAGTGAGAAGGTATAGTTTAGAGACAATTCAGTCATTAGTCTTGGTAATACATTTATGTGTAATGCTGGGATGTTCAGTGTCTTAGCTGAATTGATTTAATGCTCTCAAGACAGTTTTAAAGTGACTTAGGTTAAAATTTTGAATTTAATTTGATGTGGCTCTGGTGACTAAAGCTTTTGCTTCACACGGCGAGGGTCGGGGCTCGATTCCCAGCCAGGGTAGAAATATTGGGTGTGTTTCTTTACACCTGTTGTCTATGTTCACCCATCAGTAAAATGGGTACCTGGGTGTTAGTAGACTGGTGTGGGTCCCATCCTGGGACACTGACCCAATTTGCCTGTAATGCTCAGCATAAGTGGCTTTGTATATAGTAGTATGTCATTGATGTCAGGTAGGCCTGTATACCATGTACATGTAGTAAATAAAGATATTATATATTATTATAAAGGGAGAGGGGCTCCTGTTCCTTGGCTGTATGGCCCTAGTAGGTTTAGTGCTTCTTTTTTATTATTATTATAATAATAATCCTGTTCCTTAGATCATGAGACCTTCAGCTTCCTAGCACTTCCCTTGAAGTTACATAATACTGTAATATCAAATTATATCCATCTCTTGATTCTTAAACTTGGTCATTATTATTTACAGTGAACCCCTGAGTAACGAGCATAATTCATTCCAGAAGCCTGCTCAAGTGCCATTACCAAACGAATTTTCTCCCTTAAGGAATAATGTCAAGTAGGTTAGTCCATTTCAGACCCCCAAAAATACACTTACAAAAGCACTTACATACTTGTACGATTTCCGAGGTGCTCGTAACTCGGGGGTCCACTGTACGTGTACTTGCATATTCTTTGTTAATATTACTTATTTCTTTCTCCTATTTTTTAGATTAGCCATTACTTCGATGACAAACTAGAGGAAGAAGCAAAGCGCATTCGTGATGTGGCTGGCCATGTCGTCACCCTGGACAAGATGAAAACTCTTGGTGTGGCTCTCGACATATTTGATTCTAATCTTTGAATTTTTTCTTTCTTATTCCTTACTTGGACTTAAGTGTTTTAGTGTACTTTTTCTTGTCATGTTACATTTCTTAATTTTAACTTAAGAGAAAGGTTTCTTAGATATTATTCTACACAGAAAAATTATTATATCTGAAGAGTTTGGCAGGGTAATGAATATTTAAAATAAATTCTGAAAACAATGTGTAGAAAGGAAACTTATTTAAAAACAATTTTTTTTAGAAGTATTTCAAAATTAAAAAAAATTCAGTGATCTTATGCAGAAAAATCTAAATTGGAGTTTCCCAAATTCAGATTTCGTATTTTTTACTCTAGGAAAGACCCTTTCAGGCTTAACACTTAATTTTATCGTATTATTTACTCTGAAAATTTTCAAACTGTCATTCTGGCACACTTTAAAAGTTCAAACATTTTGCATACCCTATCAAACTTGATACAGCTAGCATGCCATGAAACTGTGGATTGCATTCCATTCTTTTCATATAAAATAGTACGTATATGAATTATGACTATATTCAGCACCTGGGGAACTGGAGGCAATCAGGTTTCATCCTAGAAATGGAAGTTTACCTCCAACTCTTTGAATCTAGAGCCTTTCACATTGCTAGGTAGAAAAGAACACACGAACAACTAATGTGACATTTTACTGAGGCTATGTTTTGCTCTCCAGGAGCTGTGTTTAGTGTATTGGCTTGATAAAGCTCCTGGAAAATGAAGCATTGCCTCAACATCTCTGACAGTTGTACACGTCCTTTTACATAACCATTCACCAGCATTGAAACACTCGAGGAAGAACGGAAAGAAATACATAGAATGGCAGATGAGAGCCAGATTATTACATTTATATCCTTCAAGGCAAGTTCCTTGATGCTAATAAGGGGCTTGGGATTCAAGGCATTAGATCTACCCTTACATGAGTGCCTCCCATTTCTCTAGGTGCTGTATGACCCATACTCATTTAACATCCTCCTTAAATAATAAAAATTACATATGCACAAGCACTTAACCTACAGGTTAAGTACTTGTGTATACACCCAAAAGGGTCCCTTGAGACAAAGATTAGGTTCAGGTATGAATACACTTTACTTTTGGTATTGATAGTAATCAGAATGTGACTTCTCTATATAATTCATCATAAAATTTCTAGAACTGTACTTTTTTCTTTAGTCCATGTGTTAACATAACTGGCCCCATTGATAATTTGCATATATTTTATTTAAACAACTGACAGGGGAAGCTCTTGAATATATTAGGGTGGGGGGAGGGGGGTCATACAGTTTCTGTGGAATGACAGGTAGTCAGATTTGATCTGAGGAAGAGTAGCTTCTGTTCCTTGAATCAGAAGTCCACCAACATGAAGGAACTCCCTCTTGGAGGGTTTTAGCTGTGTGGAACCTTCAGATTTGCAGTGAAAGATACATTTTAAATGTTAGATTTAGAAAAGTGTCATAATAGTGCAAGAAAACTGACACAAAGAATCTGTGGCTTTTATAATGTAACATAACTTTAAAATCAATTCACAAATAACCCACACATAGGAGAGAGGAGCTTACAATGACGTTTTGGTCTGACTTGGACCATTTACAAAGCCAGCGTGACTTTGTAAATGGTCCAAGTTGGACCGAAACATTGTCGTTACCTCCTTTTCCATGTGTGGATTAGTTGTGTAAGTGTTCCAGTCACAGTATTGTGCCTTTTTGTTCTTAAAAATCAAGTTTTAGTATAGATGCTATATCAATTTTAGCTCTTAAACTAGTATGACTGACAATTTATACAAATACTATATAGTATTAATTCCAGCAAATGTATTGTTTACAATAATTGAAGATGTTAATTATGTTGTTTAACTACCCTTTGCTGGGAAATGGGAGGCAATCAGGTTTGACCCAAGGAAGTCAAGGGCAGCCCCAATTCCTTGCATCAGTCAAAAATTTTTACTGGCACCTCCCATGAAGGGCCAGTGTCCTGAAAACTTTGCCTTTATTCTTTCAATATTTCTTATGTTAGTTAAAGGACATACATGCAACTAACGTGACATTTCATTGTGGCAACAGAAGCTTTGTCAAGCTTGACAAAGCTTCTGGAAAGTAAAACATTGCTGCAATTATCACATTAGTTGCATATGTCCTTTTACATGACACATTGTTGGCAATTCCACCAATATTACAATATTTACTATCTGCCTGACATCACTTGATTGCTACAGGCAAACTTAACCATGAATAATTTCTTCACCGGCATTAGCAACATAAATGCTAAATCTAAATGAAATATTTTGTATTTAACATTTTTTTTCTTTTAGCAACACTTCTTTGATATTGTGTCTACAATGTATACAAGTAACTTCCCTTACCTTTTATTATATCCTTTTTCTCACTGGATGCAAATGGTTGTGTCACTGATACAACACCCCTTCATGACTTTGTCTACCATCTCTTTCTTGCCTCGGCCATGTAGCCCTGAATGGCCCTTAACTAATCAGTCAGCACTGTCACTGGTGATGAGTGTTCAATCTTTGTAGCTAAGTATAGAAAAAATTATCAAAATTTTCATTATTAATGGATTCACATTTGAACTTCAGTTGTCTGAATCATCACTAGAATTATCTATAGTGATGATTCTCCTCTTTTTAGATGAGCTTGGTTGGGCACTATCATCAAAATTATATTCCTCATCAGAAGAGATATCCACAAATTGAGAGGTCTTCTCTGATGGAACAGTTTTCACAATACTTTTGGAACTATCTTTCAACTGACTCACACAATCAATCACATCTTCCTGTTTTTGAGAAAACTTTGACATTAAATTCTGATCTTTGCTACTGAGGTCATTATTAATTTTGCTAACAATCCTCTTGCTGTTATTTTTCTTACAGTTATAACTATTACTGTTGCTAGGTGTATCACAACTATTGCTGTCCTTACTGTCATTTTTTAAAGGTTTATTTTTCTTTGATTTAATGTCAACTTTCTTTGTGTGTCTTACCTTTTCTTCACTGTTTGAGGCACATAGTTTTAGCTGAGAATTGAAAGTAGTTTTTTCTGAGGGAGAAAAAAAGCTTCCAGAAGTATTTGATGATTTCCTTATGCCTCCAACAATTAATGAGCTTGGTGGTACTCCAGCTTCTGCCTTTGGGCCTGCAATAGCAATGACATTATTAATGTCCAAATTTTTAATACACTTTCATCTGATGAACTATTGCAAGATATGAATAAATCTATTATAAATGTTAAAATATGCACTAGCCAGCAAACTACAGTAAACCTCTTATAACATGACCCTACATAATGTAATCTTGGCTAAACACTACTGAAAAATTGCAACACACAAATACTTACACTTTTAGTAGTAACCTTAGAAACATGATAACTGAATGAGAGTTGAATAAACACCACCTGATACTTACAGGAGACTTCAACATAAACCTCATCCAAGCAACTGACCCTCCAGTAGCTGATTTCACAAACACTATGAACAACTGCTTGTTACTACCCTCCATAACTAAGCCTACAAAAATCTCTGAGACAAGTGCCTCATTACTTGACCATATCTGGAACAACACAATATCTCCACTACAAGCAGGTATAATCACAGACAACACTACAGCCCACTACCCCACCTTTCTCATAACCAACTTATGTAAATTGCCTCAAGAAACGAGAAAGATTTAATTTCGCCTGCATGACGAGACATCGGTAAACAATTTAATATTAGGACTAGGTGACATTGATTGGCAGAGAGAGCTAACTGACAGCAATAATATTGACAAAGATGTCAAAACGTTTTTACATAAAACCCTAAACCTCTAACATGCATTGTCCAATCAAAACGAAGCAGATCATAGAAAAGAGACTAAACAGCCATGGCTAACAAATAGTATCCTCAAATCTATTGATAATAAGCATCAACTTTAACTAATTCGAAAATCAAAACAAATGTACAGTATTACGAAAATAGATTTATTGAAATAAAAGGTGATATGAAAAGTACTTGGCAAACCCTCTCCAAAATTTTGGGCTCTAGGAAACTGTCTGGAAACAGAGATAAACTTAATTAAACCAGATGAACCTCACATACAGCCTATAGACATGGCCAACAAATTTAATTTCTTCTTCTCTACTGTAGGATCAAAGCTAGCAAGTAAAATTCCTAGCTCAAATACCCAGCCAAAAGACTACCTCACTGGCAACTACCCAAATACTCTATATCTAGCTTCAACTAATTCTACTGAAGTTTCATTCATCATTAAAAAACAAAGCAGGAGATCTGGATAACTTGCCACCATTCATATATAAAAAAGCTGCACATGTGCTGTCACCCATTATTGCAACAATGTTTAACAAATCTGTAGCATCCTCAACCTTCCCATCTATACTCAAGATAGCAAGGGTTACCCCGATCCTCAAAGGAGGTGAGGTCTGGTTTCAGACCAAGCCGTGGGGGCGTTGACCCCCAAAACCCTCTCCAGGTAACTCTTGAACAACTATAGACCCATATCAAACTTGCCCTTACTTTCCAAAATATTCAAAAAAATAATACAACATACTTAACCCCTGCCAGTTTGGGTTTAGACCAAAAAAAAGTATGAATGATGCCATTATACAAATGCTTGAACTAATACATATATACAGCTCTCGATAAAAATGAATATCCTCTGGGGCTATTCAATGACCTACGAAAAGCATTTGATACAGTCGACCACAATCTCCTGCACCTAAAACTAAATCATTACGACATCAGAGGACATTCCCTTGATTACCTAAAATCTTATCTTAACGACAGACACCAGTATATACAGTGGTCCCCAGCCTAACGAGCACCCCGGAAATCGTACAATTTTTTTTTTTTTTCAACAAGTCGGCCGTCTCCCACCGAGGCAGGGTGACCCAAAAAGAAAGAAAATCCCCAAAAAGAAAATACTTTCATCATCATTCAACACTTTCACCACACTCATACATAATCACTGTCTTTGCAGAGGAGCTCAGATACGACAGCTGAGAAAAGTCCCTCCCAGCTGTCACTATCTCAGACCCCTCCTTTAAAGTGCAGGCATTGTACTTCCCATTTCCAGGACTCAAGTCCAACTAAATCAATTAACTGGTTTCCTGAATCCCTTCACAAAATGTTACCCTGCTCACACTCCAACAGATCGTCATGTCCCAAAACCATTCGTCTCCATTCACTCCTATCTAACACGCTCACACATGCTTGCTGGAAGTCCAAGCCCCTCGCCCACAAAACCTCCTTTACCCTTCCCTCCAACCTTTTCTAGGACGACCCCTACCCGCCTTCCTTCCCTACAGATTTATACGCTCTCCAAGTCATTCTACTTTGATCCATTCTCTCTAAATGACCAAACCACCTCAACAACCCTCTTCAGCCCTCTGACAAATACTTTTAGTAACTCCACACCTTCTCCTAATTTCCACATTCCGAATTTTCTGCATAATATTTACACCACACATTGCCCTTAGACAGGACATCTCCACTGCCTCCAGCCTCTCCTCGCTGCAGCATTTGCAACCCATGCTTCACACCCATATAAGAGTGTTGGTACCACTATACTTTCGTACATTCCCTTCTTTGCCTCCATGGATAACGTTTTGTCTCCACAGATACCTCAATGCACCACTCACCTTTTTTCCTTCATCAATTCTATGGTTAACCTCATCCTTCATAAACCCATCCGCTGACACGTCAACTCCCAAATATCTGAAAACATTTACTTCTTCCATAATCCTCTCTCCAATCTGATATCCAATTTTTCTTTATTTAAATCGTTTGATATCCTCATCACCTTACTCTTATCTATGTTCACTTTTAACTTTCTACCTTTACACACTCTCCCAAACTCGTCCACTAACCTTTGCAACTTTTCTTTAGAATCTCCCATAAGCACAGTATCATCAGCAAAAGTAACTGTGTCAACTCCCATTTTGCATTAAATTCTCCATAATTTAATCCCACCCTCTCCCCAACACCCTAGCATTTACTTTTTACAACCCCATCTATAAATATATTAAACAACCATGGTGACATTACACATCCCTGTCTAAGACCTACTTTTACCGGAAGTAATCTCCTCTCTCCTACACACCCTAACCTGAGCCTCACTATCCTCATAAAAACTCTTTACAGCCTTCAGTAACTTACTACCTATTCCATACACTTGCAACATTTGCCACATTGCTCCCCTATCCACTCTATCATATGCCTTTTCTAAATCCATAAATGCAATAAAAACTTCTCTACCTTTATCTAAATACTGTTCACATATATGCTTCACTGTAAACACTTGATCTACACATCCCCTACCAACTCTAAAGCCTCCTTGCTCATCTGCAATCCTACTCTGTCTTACCTCTAATTCTTTCAATAATAACCCTGCCATACACTTTACCTGGTATTACTCAGTAAACTTATTCCCTATAATTTTTACACTCTCTTTTATCCCCCTTCCCTTTATATAAAGGAACTATACA
>WNWK01055200.1:0-11341 GCA_009830355.1 Cherax destructor
TCTTCAAGCGATATTGAACAATATATCTCACACACACTACTGACCACCTTGGTCTATAATTCACCGCCTGTTCTTTCACATAGCTGTATTACTGGTAACTTATAATGACAATATTGCAATGGAACATTAAAAAGAAACATGGCAATTGGGCAGAGCTCCAAATGTTGAACTCCCAGTTTTTTCTGGTATATATTTCTTCGTGAGAACCAATGCCGTGACTGATCCTTTACAATACCTTAACCCTCATCCCGATTATTAATACAGTGAAGGGTGTGACCCACACACCGTGATTTAGACCAGTGTTTTTCAATCGCCGGTCCCCGGACCGGCTATTGAAGACACAAGGAAAAACATCTGTTGATACTTCGGAATGTGCCACTGAATCTAAAAAAAAGAAAAGGAAAGGCACGTAAGTTCCCCCATCTTCTAATAGCATGTTCATTTCTCCACTATAATCTACCTTGTCCATAATTACTATCGCATTTGCTCTGTATGTTTCGTAAGGTGAAGTCCAGGAAGTCCCTCCACTACAGATCTATACACTCTCGAAGTCATTCTATTTCGTTTCGTTCATGGTATAACTTAACAAATATTTGGTGACAGTTGTGTAGCAGAGGTGTGAGCAAAGCTCACACCTCTGCCCACAACAACCGGCCACACAACTGGCCGCTTCCCCAAGGCAGTGTGGCCTGAAAAAAAACTTTCATCATCATTCACTGCATCACTGTCTTGCCAGGGCGCGCTACACTACGTTATAAAACTGCAACATTAACACCCCTCGTTCAGGTGCAGACACTGTACTTCCCATCTCCAGGAATCAAGTCCGGCCTGCCGGTTTCCCTGAATCCCTTCATAAATGTTACCTTTCTCACACTCCAACAGCACGTCAAGTCCTAAAAACCATTTGTCTCCATTCGTTCCTATCTAACACGCTCACGCATGCTTGCTAGAAGTCCAAGCCCCTCGCACATAAAACCGACCCCTACCCCGCCTTCCCTCCACTACAGATTTATACACTCGAAGTCATTCTATATTGTTCCTTCCTCTCTACATGTCCAAACCACCTCAACAACCCCTCCTCAGCCCTCTGGATAATAGTTTTGGTAATCCCGCACCTCCTCCTAATCTCCACACTACGGACTCTCTCAGCCATATCAGTGATAAACATCAGAGCAACCCAATGGATGTCAATGTAGAGCTTCGTCTGTCAAAAACAACGTTGGAGCCACGGCTGAAGCCAGGCTGAAGCCACGGCTGAAACCACGGCTGAAGCGACGACTGAATCCACGGCTGAAGTCACGGCTGAAGCCACGGCTCCAGCCGTGACTTCAGCCGTGGATTCAGTCGTCGCTTCAGCCGTGGTTTCAGCCGTGGCTTCAGCCGTGGCTTCAGCCGTGGCTCCAGCCGTGGTCCAGCTGTGGCTCCAGCCGTGGCTCAGCCGTCGCTTCAGCCGTGGCTTCAGCCGTGGCCAACGTTGTTTTGACAGACGAAGCTGTCATTGACATCCATTGGGTTGCTCTGGTGTTTATCACTGATATGGCTGGAGAGAGTCCGTAGTGGAGTTAGGAGGAGGTGCTGGTTACAAAACTATTATCCAAGGGGAGGAGGGTTGTTGAGGTGGTTTGGACATGTAGAGAGGAAGGATTAGATGACTTCGAGTGTATAAATCGTGTAGAAGGCGGTGGTCGGTTTTATGTGCGAGGGGCTGGACTTAGCAAGCATGCGTGAGCGTGTTAGATAGAACGAATGGAGACTGGTTTAGCTTGAGTGCTGTTGGAGTGAAAAGGTAACATTTATGAAGGGATTCAGGAACCGGCAGGCCGACTGATCCGGAGATGGGAAGCAGTGTCTGCACTTGAACGAGGGGTGTTATGTTGCAGTTTATAACTGTAGTGAAGCGCGCTCTGGCAAGACAGTGATGGATGAATGTGATGAAAGTTTTTCTTCGGGCCACACTGCCTTGGTGGGAAGCGCCAGTGTTGTGATAAACACCAGAGCAACCCAATGGATGTCAATGTACAGCTTCGTCTGTCAAAAACAACGTTGGAGCCACGGCTGAAGCCACGGCTGAAGCGACGGCTGGAGCCACGGCTGGAGCCACGGCTGGAGCCACGGCTGGAGCCACGGCTGGAGCCACGGCTGGAGCCACGGCTGAAGCCACGGCTGAAGCCACGGCTGAAACCACGGCTGAAGCGACGACTGAATCCACGGCTGAAGTCACGGCTGAAGCCACGGCTGAAGCGACGGCTGGAGCCACGGCTGAAGCCACGGCGAGCCACGGCTGAAGCCACGGCTGAAGCCACGGCTGAAGCCACGGCTGAGCCACGGCTGGAGCCACGGCTGAAGCCACGGCTGGAGCCACAGCTGAAGCCACGGCTGGAGCCACGGCTGAAGCCACGGCTGAAGCCACGGCTGAAGCCACGGCTGGAGCAACGGCTGAAGCCACGGCTGAAGCCACGGCTGAAGCGACGACTGAAGCCACGGCTGAAGCGACGGCTGAAGCCACGGCTGGAGCCACGGCTGAAGCGACGGCTGAAGCGACGGCTGAAGCGACGGCTGGAGCCACGGCTGGAGCCACGGCTGGAGCGACGGCTGAAGCGACGGCTGGAGCCACGGCTGGAGCCACGGCTGAAGCGACGGCTGGAGCCACGGCTGGAGCCACGGCTGAAGCGACGGCTGGAGCCACGGCTGAAGCCACGGCTGAAGCGACGGCTGAAGCCACGGCTGGAGCCACGGCTGAAAACACGGCTGGAACCACGGCTGAAGCCACGGATGGAGCCACGGTTTTCAAATATTCTAGCAAAGAAGAAGCAGCAGCAGAGTTCCCACTAATTTTGCTTGAATTAAAAAAAAAAAAAAAAGAATTAAATGTTGCTTTCTCAAAAGTTCAAAACATTCTATTATTAAATACTATTATTAGCATTTTCGTTTACAATTCGTTTTTTGGGTTACTCTAAGTAGCTATAGAATTTTTATTTTATATTATTAAATTCAAAAACTTATACACAAAATAAAAAAAAATATTATCCTATTATATATAAATAATGGTTTTTATTTCTGCCTTAGCGGTTCGCGAAATATTTCTCCTATTTTTACGGGTCCGCAGGTGTCAAAAGGTTGAAAAAAACATTGATTTAGACGTCTTAAATTACCCAGGATCTTTTTCAGATCTCTGATCCCAAACGGAGGTAAAAAATATTTCCGTTAAGGTATAAAGGAGATCCCCTGAAGCCCCATAGGTCTATAAGAATTACATGCTTCCACTGTCATACATATGTTAGCAACTCACACATATGAGGAATCAGACTCACCATTATTTTTTTATTATATTTTTCTGAAGCACATAATTGTTTTTAGGATAAAAATTCCCTGCCATAGGTATGCTGGCGAGTATATTTCCCTCCCTGCCACAGGTATGCTGGCGAGTATGTATTAAACAAAGCTTAAAAACGAACATTTTTGAGACATTTTTGATAGCTTTCAAAATCACCATCCTTAAATGACATATAGCAGAAAAGTTTTAATGAATTATGATACAGAAAAAAGGAATAAAAGTCATATTTTCAGTAGCAATTGAAGCAGTTATTATTTTATCTGGCAGCCATAATATTATAGAAGTCAAAGTTAAGCTTTAGCACAGACATTTGGAGAGGTTTGTGCAGGATAACTCCTTCGTGTTGCAGTTGCAAGATTGATTACATGGGTTTCAACAATCACGCTTCAACAGCTCCTGGTTGTGCAGGGTAGTCCTTGTTACAACTGCAAGACTATATAGTTTTCAACAATCACACTTTACCATTCCCTCGAACACCTCTGGAACTCTTTTCCAACCATGTAGGCAGAGGTCTGGTTCTCGAAACAGTGAATCATGGGCAGACACCTTAACACAGTGGTGGTACACAGCATTCCGGGGCAGACACCTTAACACAGTGGTGGTACACAGCAGTCCCAGCCGGTGGAATCATCTCTACATTCTGAGGGGTGAAGGTCCAAGAACTCGTATCTACTCCATAGAGCTGAATAATGAAATAATGAAGTAAAGAGAAGATCAGACTTTCTATCTTCATTAAAGGGCTGGAAGGACTGAATATCCACTGTGACATTATCATGGCACATCTCCAAGTTTTTGAAACAGACGTTTAGAGCAGCCTCTCTGGCCAGTAGTTGCGTTACAACCAGCAGCTGCATCAAAGAAAGGGCACAACATAAAGATGTTTTAGTCCTAATGTTTTAGCTGACAGAAACTTCACAACTGGTAACAGATGTGGCTTCAGAGTGAGTAAAATTATTTGTAAGAATGATCACAACATCAGAGTCGGTGGTTCTCGAAACAATATTTGAATGACCTGGTCTCAGAGAATGAATAATGTGCGGAACGAGTTGGATGTCTGCTTTCTCTTGGTAGAATTGCCCATCTGTGTCTTAGCCTGGTCCCCAGTGCCTGACTGTCTTCCCATCAGCACTGGTGATGTTTAAATCACCTGGAGAGGACTGAGTTTTGATGGGATTGTCTGCAAGGAGCTGAAAGAGTTCTACTTTATTTTTGGTGTCTTTGAGGAACTCATTTTCCAGTATTTTCTCCATCGGTCGAACTTTAAAACGCACTCCTGTTCCACTTAATGATTTACTGCTGTCTTTGATGGATTCTTATCTATATGTGTGCCAAACAATATGGACAGAAGAGACCTCTCCCTAAACCCGCCCTCTTGTATATGCCTTCTTGGGAAACACGCATTTTCTCTAAAGCTAGGTTTTTGTAACTCACGTCACAACAATCCGTGGGATGAGTGTCCACTCTGGTTCCCAGAGTAGGAGAAAAACACAAGACTGGGATTGGTAAACTGCAAAATAATCTAGTGATTTATTAACTTCATTCTCAGGACAGTCGATGATATCCGATTTCCTTGACTGATACATCACTCTCCTCTGGATGATACATCACTCTCCTCTGGATGATACATCACTCACCTCTGGATAAAAGCTTGAACCTTCACCTTCAGGTGAAGAGATAAAGCCCTAGAAGACCTGATTTATTTTTTATTTACCTTTTACTGTTTTTTTATTTATAAAAGATGAAGTTCTGTGTAATTGAGTCTTCTAAGGAATATTTCTTTTCACTGATGACATCTTTCACAAAACTGTTGTTCAGCTTGTTCTCGTTGTTCTAAATTCCTGACTGAATCATTGTTAGTACAAATTTTCCCATCCACACTCAGTAGATCTCCTTTTTATAGGAAAGGAATTTCCGGGTTCTGAATGACTTCAGTAAACTTTGGGACATCAATGAGGAAGTTAGTCTCTTACTTTTTTCCCTATCGTGGTAAAATAAATCTGATTTTTGGTCTGTGTAATCTCCACCGAAGTCCTGGAGCAACTTGTTCACCAATGATGGTGGTTATATTAGTCCAGTCACTCTACCAGGGCTCTTCATTATTTTGCCCCGAGAGGGACTGGTCCCAAATTTTCACACAGAAATCACTTCCTACGAAAGAAAAAACTCGGCGGGCGGAGCAACATACCACCAATGAGAAGCATGGGGTTATCAGATTAATTTTGACTTGATAAAGCCCATGTGTGGGAAACGTAGTCAATCGGATCGCATTATACGCATTTATGTCTATTTTCCAGCCCATGGAACTGCCCACTGGCATCTCTGGTTTATTTGCTTCATGGAGAAGCTTGGTGACAGCAACACATGACACCTGACCAGCATACCCCAATTTGTGTTGCTTTCAGGAAGGTATCCCCAGGTCATGAAGTTGCTATTCATGCTTCAGAAATGACTGATGACTAACCAGAATCTTGTAGGTCACCAAGAGATATTAAAGTAAGTTTTTATAAATGGACTTCTTCTAACATTGCCACCATATTACCGACTATTTGAGAAGTTATTCCATTAAAGCACTTTCATGACTGCGCTGAATGGCTGCTCTCTAGTATTCACAAGCGACTACCATGACTTTCATTGTTGGGCAATTTGATTGTTTAAAAAGCAGGAAGACAAAGATTTTTAACCCCGGAGAGTTAGCCACCCAGGATAACCCAAGAAAGTCAGTGCGTCATCGAGGACTGTCTGTCTTATTTACATTGTGGTCCCAATCTTGTCCCCCCAGGATACCCCCCAGTCGACTAACACCCAGGTACCTATTGGCGCTGGTGAACATGACAACAGGTGTAAGGAAACACGTCAAAATGTTTCCACCCCGCCGGAAATCGAACCCGGCCCCTCCGTGTGTGAAGCGAAGGCTTTAGCCACCAGGCCACCTGGGCCACCACCAAGGAAAGTGACTAGTTCATTAGCTGTTGCAACTGGTCAACTATGGTGGATCAGCTGCAACAGCTTGTTTACCGCACTATGATGAGCAGACCATGTGATGCAAAGGTCTTTATTTTCATACTTGTTTCTTCGATCATAGAAGTCTTCTCTTTCTTGTTCGCTCATTCTTCTTTCTTTGAGATCTCTTCGGCAAGAATATCGTGATCATAGTGAGTGATCTTTTAAAATTGTTGAGGTGGATCATTCAGAAACTGGCGAGTCTCTCTTTTCTTCATCATTCAGAGGACTGTGTGATCGAAGACGGATCATGATCAGTGTTATCTACATCTCTCACAATGATAAGCCCACCACAAAGGTCAGGAGGAATGGCAATTCCCTCAGTAGAGAATTGAGTCTGCGCCGCCTGAGGAAGCCAGCGCTCAAGATCCTGAACGAGAGTGAAGACTGACGGTCCAAGCTGTGCAAGTCTGTCCACACCTTTCTGGCTAATGAAAATTCTGTGGAGAAAGGGACCAGTGTATACAAGCAATGGCATTTCCTTTGAAATGTGACGTTTCTATTTCAAACTATGACGTTTCTACTTCAAACTACGACGTTTCTTCTTCAAACTACGACGTTTCTACTTCAAACTACAACGTTTCTACTTCAAACTATGACGTTTCTACTTCAAACTACGACGTTTCTACTTCAAACTACAACGTTTCTACTTCAAACTACGACGTTTCTACTTCAAGTAAAAGGACACAAATGCAACTAATGTGACATTTTATTGTGGCAACGTTTCGCTCTCCAGGAGCTTTTTCAAGCCGTTACAGAGGGTATATATATACTCTCAAAGTGAGGTGTAATACTAGTGGTGGTAGAAGTAGTAGTGATATAAGTTGTAGTAGTAGTAGTAGTAGTAATACAATAAGGTAGAACAATCAACTTGCACATGAGTAAAAGGTAATAAAAACAATGTACAATGTACGGAATCTTCAGGCAAGGCTCAACGCAGTTGAACCGGCGATCCAGTTTACACTAGAAGAAGAGTCCAATGACAAGCTACCCTTTCTAGTCGTCCTCATCCACAAAGTAGATAACAACCTAAGATTTCAAGTTTACCGAAACCTACAAATAAAAATGATCTCACACACTTTTATTCCAGTCAAGATACTAAGACCAAGAGAGGCATCATCATCGGATTCTTCCTAAGAGCTTACCGAATTTGTAGTCCTGAGTTTCTTGACGAGGAATGTACATACATTCACCAAACCTTCACTGATTTACAATTTCCTTCCTTTTTCATCAAAGATTGCAAGAAGAGAGCTCTTCAGATCATTAATTCTCCACGCGTCAACACCACTCCAAACAAAGTTATAATTCTTCCCAACAGCCAGGTTGCATCCAACATTTCTAAAGTATTTGCACAAGCTAACACTAGAGTCGCCATCGCTTCCAGTACTTCTATAAAGGATCTAACCAGGACAAAATCCAAGCACCATGAACCAGTCAACGCGGGGGTTTACACTATACACTGTGGAGGCTGCGACAGGATTTATGTAGGAGAAACAGCAAGAAACCTCGAAACACGCCTCAAAGAACACATTAATGCATGTAGGAACGATAACCTGAACAACGCCTGCGTACAACACCGAAATTCCACCAATCATCTCATGAAATTCAAAGACGCCCGATTAGTAATCAAAGAAACTGATTTCCGCAGACGCAAGTGCCTTGAATCAGCACTTATCGCTGTTTCTAACACAATTAAACAAAACAAAGGCAGCTTCACCATCTCTGAAGTCTTAGCAAGAATCCTCCTGAAAACAGTAAACCCTACCATCACATAGTCTCTCCTGCTAATACCACACAAGCGCATCGCAGGTGTGGAACACTGCTACAGGCCTTCTCTATTCCAACCTCCAACAGAAATATTTGTCTAACCTGTTTTAATACTACTCAAGTAATTGTTTTTATCACCTTTTACTCATGTGCAAGTTGATTGTTCTACCTTATTGTATTACTACTACTACTACTACTACAACTTATATCACTACTACTTCTACCACCACTAGTATTACACCACACGTTGAGAGTATATATATACCCTCTGTGTCCATGTATTGTTTGTAACGGCTTGAAAAAGCTCCTGGAGAGCGAAACGTTGCCACAATAAAATGTCACATTAGTTGCATTTGTGTACTTTTACTTAATATATTGTCGGTAATTCTACCAATATTAATACGTTTCTACTTCAAACTACAGTTGAAGATTACAGCAGAGCAATGGTGAGCAGTGACTGCTGTTCTTCAAAAGACCATGGATGATTATGCCAATCAAAAATTTGAAGACTTCAGGTACTGAATTCGTGCTTCTCCAAAGAGAATAATACATTTTTATCATAGATGATGTGCAACGTCACTGAGGCATATAACACAACTCTAGCGAGTGTCTTGTTGTCAGTGAATGCAAAGTTTCCGACAATGGATCTCGTAACAAGATCTTTCCACGGTTTTTTGGGTCACAAGCATAACTCCACGTTCCAAATCCAGGTTCCTCTGGAATGTTAAAGTAACTCTGAAGCTCAGCTTTCTTCAACTCAGTACAGTCACTCTCAGCAGTATTTCCATGCAACTTTTCTGTAGCAGGCTTAATGATGGAATATTTCCATCAGTATTAACCAGTAACTCTTCTAGAACACGGTGTTGGATAGTGTCATGAGTTACTTCATTCTTCTTTCATCATAGCATCTCATGGGCGCCAAAATTCTACAAAACAGTTTGTGTTGTATTTAAGTTTGTTTGCCACAAGATCACCAGTTGCAATATTGTATAAAACATGAGCTTCTATAGTTGCCAATGGCTTCCTGTGAAAGGATCTAAATCCCAAACTATTTTTCATTTTCCAATCGCTTTTATAACCCCGACGAATATACAGAAACAAAAACTAAGAAGAAAATGAATAGATGTCATTACAAAAGATGAAATTATGGAATTCACGAAGGGGTTCATTCCAGGTGCCTCTGTTGCAGAAGAAGCATAACTATGGAACTGAAGCTCCTGGTATCCCTACTGATCTTGGCGTTCCTGAGGCTGTTGCTTCTTGGCTTCAACTGGAAGGCAGAAGATGCTGCAACTGGTCTTTGGAAAATTCCGCCGGCAATTCTGGTGCTTTCCGGCTTTCTGCTTCGTGAGAATTTCAACAAAGCATAAATCAGACTTCAGTCTTTCTAAACGACTTTCCCCAGCATCTCGGCATGACTGTAAGTCAGTAAGAAAGGTTTCATTAGGCTTGATCTCATCCCTATTTTTTACTGGGAGTTGGACATTTAAGATCATCGAGAACAATCCATTACGATAAACCGTAAGAGGCACGTAAGTTCCCCGTCTTCTAATAATATGCTCATTTTTCCACTAAAATCTACCTTGTCCATAATTTCTACCGCATTTTCTTTGTCTGTTTCGTAAGGTGAAGTCCAGAATCTTTCCTTGTTGCAGAGGTGTGAGCAAAGCTCACACCTCTACAACACAATTGTCTTCAAAGATTTGTTAAGTTATACCATGAATTAAGGAAAGATCCTCGACTTCACCTTACGAAACAAAGCAAATGTGATAGTAATTATGGACAAGGTAGATTATAGTGGAGAAATGAGATTATTATTAGAAGACAAGGGTACTTAAGTGCCCCTTAAATAGCTATGAAAAGATAAAGAATCACATTATGTGCTTGGAGATATAGTGGTACAGCAGTACTCGCACACAGACTACAGTGTCAGTATGGTAATATGGACCTACATGAAATAAGTGACATAAGTTATCTAAATAAACCCATCCTAAAATACCTTGACCAAAGCAAACTAAATGAAACCAAATCACACCAAAACCAAGTTAACTAAGCCTGGAGTTTACCTGGAGAGGGTTTCGGGGTCAACGCCCCGCGGCTCGGTCTGAGACCAGGCCTCATGATGGATCAGGGTCTAATCAACCAGGCTGTTACTGCTGGCCGCACGCAAACTGACGTACGAACCACAGCCCGGTTGGTCAGGTACTGACTTTAGGTGCCTGTTCAGCGCCTTCTTGAAGACAGCCAGGGGTCTATTGGTAATCCCCCTTATGTATGCTGGGAGGCAGTTGAACAGTCTTGGGCCCGGACAAAACTTTACAAAAATAACAAAAAGGCACAATACCGTGACTGGAACAATACACAAATAACCCGCACATAGGGGAGAGGAGCTTACCACGACGTTTCGGTCCGACTTGGACCATTTGTAAATGGTCCAAGTCGGACCGAAAAGTCGTCGTAAGCTCCTTTCTCCTACGTGCTGGTTATTTGTGTAAAACTTTACAAAACTAACAGAATCAAAGTTAAGTCGTAACATTGTTAATGTAGTGAGCGTGAATACATAGATTTAAACCTGAGTTGTAGCGGGGTACATTATAACATGCAGAGCGGGGAGTACATTTATAACAGTGCAGAGCGGGGAGTACATTTATAACAGTGCAGAGCAGAGTACATTTATAACAGTGCAGAGGGAGTACATTTATAACAGTGCAGAGCGGGAGTACATTTATAACAGTGCAGAGCGGGAGTACATTTATAACAGTGCAGAGCAGGAGTACATTTATAACAGTGCAGAGCGGGAGTACATTTATAACAGTGCAGAGCAGGGAGTACATTATAACAGTGCAGAGCAGGAGTACATTTATAACAGTGCAGAGCGGGGAGTACATTTATAACAGTGCAGAGCGGGGAGTACTTTATAACAGTGCAGAGCGGGAGTACATTTATAACAGTGCAGAGCGGGAGTACATTTATAACAGTGCAGAGCGGGAGTACATTTATAACATGCAGAGCGGGAGTACATTTATAACAGGCAGAGCGGGGAGTACATTTATAACAGTGCAGAGCGGGGAGTACATTTATAATGTGCAGAGCGGGAGAATTATAACAGGCAGGCGGGTACATTTAACAGGGAGAGCGGGAGAACATTTAACAGTGCAGAGCGGGAGACTTTTTAAAAGTGCAGAGCGGGGGTACATTTAAACAGCAGAGGGGATTTTATAACAGTAGGGGGTTTTCATT
>WNWK01055201.1:0-11339 GCA_009830355.1 Cherax destructor
TGAACATCATTATTGTCTGAGGCCCACTGGAAAACTTGATCTATATCCTTTCCCAAGGGTCACTGTGCCCTTGTGATGTCCTCCTTCAGTTTTCTGTTATCTTCGAAAGGATGTTACTGTGCTATGTTTTATGACTCACGAAATCGTAATGACACGTTGCAAACAACCAAAACCACGGGTGGAGTTCGAACCCCATACCTAATGGTTTTTTGATTACATCCTTGTCTTGTCAGATCTGTAGATTGACTAGTGGTTCACTGAACACAGTTGTATTGTTACTTCAATATTTCACCCATTTATTTATTATCAGTTTATGTTCTATCTCCTTTAGTGTTGGGAATTCTACTTTCATTTTTTGCTTCTCTCTCCCTCTGTTTCTTCTCGACTCTTTATGAATCTATCAGTTTGTTCTTGATGTTCTTCATTTCCCAAACCAGTGTTCTTTCTTGCTTCACACTATACTGCCTTTGAAAAGCTTTCTTATTCTTCATCACTAGTGGAGGGAACACATGCCCGTCAGCCAGCCTACATGCCTGCCTGCCCCGTCTCTCTCTCAGGAATACACAGACTTGAAACTTTGATGTTTCAGTCAGTATTATAAGCCGATGTAGTCTACTACCATCTCTTCAAATGTAACAATATGACAATCTTTCATGGTGGGGCCCAGGGAACCGGTAAGGCCGCCTTTCCATTAATTGACATGTGATGAAGTGTTTCAATTGTTTCCTCACTGCCTTTCATTGGGTATCAGTGGGATGGTCGGATGTGACATAGTGTGTCTTGGACTCCACCATGCAACAAGTTGTTGTGAGCTTGTTCAGCGATTAACCTAGTTTACCACCGAGGGTTGGGCATCAATATAAAATGCACAGATATATGGGCCACAATTTCTTCCATGCATTGTTCATTGTAGCGACTGTCATTTCCTCCCAAGCCTCATCGATGATGCTGATAGTATTCAGGATCTCAGTGCTAACACCGTGTCTGTCCTCAGTGCTAACAGCACATGTCTGTTCTCAGTGCCAACACCCGTGTCTGTCCTCAGCGCTAACACAGTGTGTCTGTCCTCAGTGCTAACACCACGTGTCTGTTCTCAGTGCTAACACCACGTGTCTGTTCTCAGTGCTAACACCACGTGTCTGTCCTCAGTGCTAACAGCACATGTCTGTTCTCAGTGCTAACACCACGTGTCTGTCCACAGCGCTAACACGGTGTGTCTGTCCTCAGATGCTAACACCACATGTCTGTCCTCAGTGCAAACACTGTGTGTCTGTCCTTAGTGCTAACACCACGTATCCTGCGCCCCTGCAACCACTGGTTCCGGCAGCCAGGGCAGTAACAACCTGGTTGATCAGGTCCTGCTCCACTGCGAGGCTTGGTCATGGACTGGACTGCAGGGACATTGACCCCTGGAACACCTTCTAGGTACTTAAGATGCCTAACTGGTATTATTCGAGAAGCGGTCGTAATGGAGGGAAAAGTCTGTAGCCTGTAAAATTAGTCATTAAACAAACAGGGCCGGTCATTAAGGGGCCTACGTTTTGGTCGTTATTCAAAATTACGTTGTTTATTAAATAAGTGAGTTCATTGTACTAGTTCTATTAGGTATGTGAAGCCTAAATAAAGCTTACACACTGGGTAGAAGGGTTCAATATGGCATGAACTCTCGTGGTCCTTTAAACTCTAATAACGTAAAAATCTCTCTAACCTCAAGATTCCTTTAAAGCGTAACTGGATGCGAAATTTATATTATGTATTTCAATACCGAGAAGTTGATGAATTACACACATTGCAACGTCTGATGAAAAGACTACGGTGCTCAACACCTGCTGTTAGGCTGAGGTACTGTTGACATCCTCTTCTACAGTCCTCAGTTTATGTCCGTGTGTTGTACTGATAAAACCATTGATTGGTGAAACGTTAACAAAATAAAGATACCTCAGATGTTGCACAAACTGTCATCAGCAGAATTTGTTGTTTGAATCTAATTCAAAAGATTAATTTATGAAACTCATACAAATAAAAACCTCACTATAAACAATGTTAGTTATTTCTAACCAAAGTATAATTATCACAGTTTAGCATAGAAAAATTATGTTTCAGATTTACAGATAAACTGATAAATCTATCATCTTCTGATGAATATATGTACAATAATGCTGTCATTACCTCCAGAGAGTGTGCATAAGAATAATAATTTTATTTTGACATGATACATAGTTGTACAAATGAATATAATAATTAGGTGAACATGCCAAAAGCCCCTTTGTATGCAGAGCATTTTGGGCAAACTTAATATTAACCTAAGATTAGTAAGGCAATAACAGATGATTATATGGACCTTTGATGAGTTACAGTGAGTACAGAGAATTAAGTTGTAATAGGTAATGCTATCAGGCTTTAATAAGTCTAGTTGAGAAGTTCAGTAGTGAATAAGTAGTTTATAAAATATATTAATAGACAATGGTACAATTTAAATTAATTTACAGTATGGAATTATTACAATGGAACAATTTAAAACAATTTACAATATGAAATTATTAAAATTTAGTAATATTTAAGATTTGCTGGTCAGACTCCATGCACAAATACCATAGGTGAGGTAGAGGTAAATGAGAGAGTGGTACACAGCAAGAAGAGCTGATTGGGGTACATAGTACTGTATCTTTGAAAGGATGCCTACTGTTTTGGACACTTTCTTGGATATTTGTTGTATGTGTGTTTGGAATTTGAAACCACAGTCAAAGTGGAGACCTAGAAATTTGCCCTCTGTGAGTCTAGAAATGGGGAACTCGCCTTTTATGTAAGTTTATTATTGTAAGTGCTTTTATAAGTGTATTTTGGGGGTCTGAAATTGACTAATCTATTTTACATCATTCCTTATGGGAATAAATTCGTTTGGTAACAGCACTTGAACAGCATTCTGGAATGAAGAATGTTCGAATAGCGAGGTCCACTGTAGATATTTTTAGTAGTTCGGCATTTACAGTGTCTGTTAGTATGGTTGGGTTTAGGTGAGAAGACATAAGTAGTGTCATCTGCAAATAATATGGGTTTAAGGAGTATAGATGCATTTGGTAGATCATTGATGTTTTGAAAGAGAAGTGGGCAAGGACATTTCCCCTGTGGGACCCCAACAAGAACAGGTTGAGTAGTGGAGCTAACTCCATTTGTGTACACATACTGGCTTCTATTGCTAAGATAAGATTTTAGGTATTTGAGAGTGTCCTCTGACCCTGTAATGTTCTAGCTTTTGGTGCAATAGGTCATAGGTCTATGAAAAGTCCCAGGGGAGTTCCTTTTTCCGAGTGCCGAATATATTACTTCAAGCATATGAATAATTGCATCATTAGTACTTTTTTTGGTCTGAATCCAAACTGACTGGGTTGAGTATGTTGTGGGATACTAAGTAGGAGTAGACTTGTTTGTGAATTAATTTTTGAAGATTTTAGATAGTAGGGGCAGGAAAGGGGGCAGGCAAGAAGGAGAATGGGAACCAGTTACAACCGGTTGTTCACAAGGAAATCTTGTCCTTGGTAAGGCCTCATTTAGATTATGCTGTTCAGTTCTGGTCTCCATGCTACAGAATGGTTATAACTGGGCTGGAAAATATACATAGAAGGATGGGGAAGTTGATCCCATGTATCAGAAACTTTTCCCTCGAAGTGTACAAACAAAACAGGGATACATAAAGGGATGTAAATAACGCTGAAAATATCTAACAAAGATAGGACTCGGGGCAATGAATTCAAGTTCGATAAATTTTATTTGTAAATGATATAGGGAAGTATGAAGGTTTGGCAACAGAGTTGTAAATGTGTTAAGTAAGTCCCAGGTATCATCAATGAGGCAAAAACTTTGGGTAGCTTTAAATATAAACTGGACAGGTATGAGTGGGTGTGACAGGGTGAGAACTGGACGAGTCTAGCATGGGCAATAGGCCTACTACAATATTCCTTCACTATTTTCTTATGTTCTTCCAGGGAGGAAAGCTCTACTTCTACGAGCCCTCAGAGAATTCGACACAGAGCGACATTCCACTAGACAGAAAATTCAAGACTTTCTAACAGCAACAGGAATTTGGCCATACCTGTTTGATGGTTGTGAATTAACACGAAATATGTTGAAGGACATTCAAGAAGCAGGTTTCACCAAAGTGCAACACAACGGTTTTACAGTCAATCGAGCATTGTATTTTCCAGCTGGTAAAGCCGAGCCTGAAGGTGTGGCTCAGAAGTAACAAACATTATCAATCATCGTAGACTGTGATTACTTTGAGGAAAAAATATGAAACAAGTTAAAAAAAAAAAAGAGAAGAGAGCAGTGCGGGAAAGGATACGTATGTGGTAAGGCAGAGAGCTATAGTGTCTACCCTCTAGGGAAGTTCCTTGTGTAATAAAGCAAATCAGCCCCTCAAGCATTATTTATGTAGGTGTGATAAATATTAGTTGTGAAAATTTCATGACTGTCCTCACTTGTATTTCTTGTCTATATCCTTACCTATTTACTATGTGCATAGTTCTGTAACTCAGGTGAAAGAGATAAATGCAGTTTACTGTAAATTAAAAGACTAGATAAGTAATGTCTTCTACCAAAATTGTTGTATTGAAATGTAATGCAGAACAAGTTAAATGTTTAATTGAGAATACTATTATTATTATTTATTATTATTATTATTATTATTGCTGTTGCATCTGTACATGTTTTGAAAATATCCTTGACTGTAAATGCTGTTAATTAACTCAAGAAATGTATTTAAACTGTGATCATCTTCGCATTCTGCTGTTTTGTTATTGTATGTTCCAATATGTTTTCTCTAGAATTTTTGTTAATCTGTAATATAGTGTATAACATTAATTTTCTTTGTGTCTGATTATTTTTCTAGTATTAGTATTCATTGTAATAATTATTGTGAGTAGAAATAAGGTTTATAGAGGCAAGTTGACCACCTTGTGTAGAAATTTTAAAGTTTGTGTACATGAGAGGATTCGATTCAAACGAGAGGGAAACACGCTTACACAGCTTTTTTTGACTGCTCGTGTACTTCAATCTGCTGCTAACAAGGTTTAGCAGCAACCAGGCACCCCCATCCCCCAAAGAGATGCCTCAAGAGTAGGAGAAGACTAGGGGTTAGCAAGCAGGCACCCCCAAAAAGAAATGCCTCCAAAGTAGGAGAGATCCACCAGAAATACTAGGAGAGGATAGTGCTAGAGACCTTGAACACCCTATCCCTGGAGGATCCAGACCAGGCTTGTAATCTGGGATTTGGAAGGTCTCAGGAGCATCCTAAAGCAGGAATGGATCAAGGCACTTAAACTTCAGTATGGAAAGCAATGGAGTTCCTTGGGAACTATGTGGGAAAGTAGTGTTAACATCAGTAAGCCAGGCTTACTATAAGAATTAAGTATTTGCTATTACAATTGTTTTCTGTGCCAATACTTTGTGATACCCTTGTAATGTGTTTATTAAATTGTAAGTGGTTATATCTGGGTATGTTTTTCTTCCCCCTTTGAGCCATGTATACAAGGTCCATGTGTCAGGGCTAAATTTAACCTATTGATGTTATTTTTCTGTGGAGAGTCAAGCCCCTGATAAGGTGCCTACTGCTCGTGTTTCAGGCCATGCTACCCTAAGAGCCAGTACTTATCAGGACCCCTATCTTGTTATAACTATCCTGTATTATTTCTCACTGGGTTTCTCCTGCTCTAACCCAAACTCCTTGTTTTCCTCCCTTCTCCTATGACTATTGTTTCTTTTATCCTTCCACTATTAAAAGAGCAGGTGGTGGCAGTATACTCCCAAGAGAAGAATGCTACCTTCTATTCTCTCATATTCCAGTAATTTCCCCATGTTTGTTTTCCATATTCCCATATTTTTTGTATCCACTCCAAGTCTCTACCTGAGGGAACAGACAATATGGCATCGTCTGGTGCTCTCTTCGACCCCAGGGTGGGACTGGGGTGAAATATTCACCGCATTTCATTGGTGGCAGTGGTGGGATTATTTGTGTTGCTTGGCTCTTCTAGAACAGTTTTGAATCAAAATGGAAAAATGACCATTGGACATATACATGTTTCAAGGGATAGGAAAAAGATTTAAAGTTAGAAGATGTATTTCAGAGAGAAAGTGTCCCCATTTATCACTAGGGTTTTAATGAAAAGGTCTGTTTTATTCATTCTTTGCCTTATGAAAATTCTGTGTAAATGTAAGATTAGTGACAGGTATTTGAAAACCATAGGACTTGTATGGATCGAGGGAAGAGTAAATTTAAGATAACAGGTGGATAAGTTTAGATTGTGGATTTTCAGACAATAACAAGGAAGCTTTTTGAAAATGGATGTAATTTTGGACTCCTCGGAAGAATGTGGACATGTTTAATTCCAGTGAACCTGGCATTGGTAACCAAATTCAGAAATGCCAGTGCAGATATTTTGCTTGTTGAATTTTGTTCAGAAGTTAGGGAAGGTTGGAACAAGAAAAAATATTTAGAAATACTATTAACCAAAATAAAACAAGAAGTAAGACTGAGACATTATTTATGTAAATTTTTTCTGAACCTGAAACAGCCTATGTACGTAGTGGTAGTTTTATCTTATGCTGTTTTCTACGTCTATTTTTCTGTTATGTGGAATGGGAGAAGTGGTAATGACAGTTGTATTCCCTAGTATGGCCTAGGTGTTGGACTGTATAGTTCAGGCTGTTACACTTTTATCTACTGCTGCTTTGAGCTATTTTGTGTGTAGTCCTTATACTGTGTTTCTCTCTCTGTGCTCTTTGTATGTTATGATGTTTATTTTTAGGGTTATGAGCAGGACAGTTTGGGTTCCCCAGTAGGGTCTAGGTGTTGAGCTGTATGGGTTTAGGCTGTTCTTCCTCATTTTTTTGTCTGGTTTTTATGTAGGACTGATGATGAATTTTTGGGCTGTATGTAGATTTTTGTTGTGTTAAGTGACTCGTATACCCAATAAAAAAGGGGTATTGCACTGCCCTTTGGTGTTGGTTGTCAAGGATGTCAATTGTGTATCGACGCCTCCTTGGAGGAGTGTTATTTCCTGGGGCCCCTGTCAGAAATCAGGGGAGTTGTTTCCCCTGCCCCCGGGAAAACCTCCACCTCAGTACTTTGTTGCTTGAGTTCTCTATAGGGCAAAAAGGGGGAGTTGTGGAAGGAACACTTTCCCATGGTAAACGTTGCTGGAGTGGGGTTGTTAAAAATAACTTTTTAGCTGTAGTTCGTATATCAGCCCGAAATGTTTGCGACGTTTCAGAATACGCCAGAAAAAAAGCATTGTATTATTATACTGTAATATATTGAAAAAAAACAGTTCCAGTATTTATATTTTATTGTTTTCTTTTTCGTTTTCCAGTACTTATTGTGATTTTCACAACGAAGATTTATTTACACGAACTGGGAAGCGTGTAATAAAGTCAAACAGCCCCTCAAGCATTATTTATGTAGGTGTGATAAATATTAGTTGTGAAAATTTCTTGACTGTCCTCACTTGTATTTCTTGTCTATATCCTTACCTACTATGTGCATAGTTCTGTAACTCAGCAGAAAAAAGATAAATGCAGTTATTTAATTAAAAGACTAGATAAAATAATGTCTTCTACCAAAATTGTTGTATTGAAATGTAAGTGTGAAAATTAATTGGGACAGGAGTAAATTTTGAGTTTATCTCATAATACGTCTTAGTCTCGGCTTAATTAATGTAGTTTGGGTTCTTTTCTTTTCATAGGGTTTACCACTGACTTCTGGGAACCATCCAGTTGTGGTGTTAACCTGCGACTCTCATCAGTGTTACAACAGCTGTTGTTCTATTAAAATTTTCCCTGCAAGCATGCTCCATAAGTGATTGTGGTTTCCCCAAATTCCCCTTTTTTAAATTTTCATTATTACTGCTGAAATTCACAATGGATGTACACCTGGAAGCTTAAAATACTGTATATAGCTCTTAGAAAACATGCTGATTTGAGTATCAGACAGATCGCCGAAAATTTCAGTCTAGCAAAGTCAACTGCTATTAAACTGTATTATTATTGTAATCCAAAGAAACGCTAAACCACAAGGGTCTGGTTAAACTGTAGAAAGCTAACGGAAACTGGGGATTGGGGATGCTGCTTCGAGAAGATGAAAAGAAAAGACAACACCCCCACGATGACAAGAGTTATCATAAGAAATAGTGTGAAGGATCCAAAAAACCAGCTAAGATCTCAGAGATTTGGCTTCAGCTGGCGTAGATTTGATTCTTCAACTATATGACGAGCTCGAAGTTGAAAAGAACTGCCGAAACCTGGTAAGCAGCAATTATTGACGTTGCTATTAAGAAAAATCGGCTGCTGTAGGCCTCGATCAGATGTGGCGCATTTTGAAGTACATGGGTAATGAGACGGGCAAAGGAAACCTCTTCGGAATGGACACAAACAACCAAAACACCATCTAAGAAGATTTTTTGGGTAGTTTTACTGTAAAGGCCCTGGGGCGATTGTTGGGAACGATGAACAGTGACAAATAAAAAGGGCAATCCTGACATCATTTGTTTCCCATTGTGGATGGTCTCTTGGTGGAGAAGGCTTTTTCCAGCAGGATCTTGCTCCATGCCACACTTCCAAAAAAAATTTTGACATTCTTGAAGAGAGTTCAAAAGTGACCTGGAAACTCTCCTGACCTAAAAATTCAGAATCTATGGGCAATAACCAAACGAAAGGATCGCAAACAGGACTGTTCAACGGTGGGAAGCTAATTGCTGCTGTGATTATGACCTGGTATCATGACGAAGCACTTGCCAAATTGGTTGATTCTATGCCGCAGCTTGTAGCAGGGTTTATTGAAAGCAAAGTGTAGTCAGATCTCTTTTTTTTTAATAATCAAAAAAATGCAAAACCAAAAAGGGTTATACAACGCGGCTGGGCAGGACGGATGCAGGGAGAAAGTTGTATGTGAGATGGATGATTGGTAGGGTGGGTGGCAGGACAGTGGATAGTGCAGGGATAGAGGGTAGCAAGAGATCGAGGTAAAAGGGACTGAGGAGGTGCTAGGGTATAATCTTCAGAGTTTGTGTAGTAGTCAGTTTCTGTCAAAAATCAACAGGGGTCAGGTTAAAGGAGGGGCCATCAACCCAAAAAGGAAAAAGGAAAGAAAGGGCCGCAGGCCCACGCCCCTTGGAAGTAAATTCTGCGTGCTCGTTGATATATGGACAGTCCCAAAAGAATATGTGAACAGACACTGGAACCTGACAATGCTCACATAGAGGGGCAGGAGCCTCTCCTAGGGATACCCCTGCATAAGACGAGTGTGGCCAAACTGACTTGAATAATTATAGACCAATCTCAAATTTACCACTGCTATCTAAAATCTTCTGAAAAATTAATTCATAGACAGATCTATTCTACCTCGTCTCACAATGTGCTCAACCCCTGTCAATTTGGATTCAGGACTAACAGAGCACAAACGATGCTATAGACTTTACGCATGTTAGAGTTAATATACACCGCTTGAGAAGAAAGAAGTCCGCTGGGAATCTTCATAGACCTACGCAAAGCATTTGATACAGTCGACCATGATTTATTGCTCTACAAATTAGCACTATGGTATTAGGGGCACCCACTCAACTACCTGAAGTCGTACCTTAAGCAAAGCCAGTATGTGTACACAAATGGAGTTTGGAAACAAAGCCACAAATGTTCACTTAACATAACGCTCAATGGTTCACCTCACAAGACTCACAGAGGAAAATTCCTAATTCAGTCATATTAGCCAACACTGTGTGCGAATTACAGAAAATATCAACATGGATGAAGACAAATAAGCTTACTCTCAATACTGACAAGACCTACTTCATTCAGTTTGGAAACAAAGCCACAAATGTTCCACTTAACATAACGCTCAATGGTTTACCTATCTAGAACTCACAGAGGGAAAATTCTAGGAATCAACCTTGACAGTAGTCTTAATTCAAACACATACAACAAATTTCCAAGAAAATCTCAAAGTAGGCACTATATCATTCTCTTATCTACCCTTATCTCACCCTATGGAATCTGTGCATAGGGCTCAACAACATTAAATCACCTTAGACCACTCATAACCCAGCAAAGGCTGCAGTCAGGATATAATAAATTCCCACTCTAGACAGCATACTCACCTATATTCAAAACTTCAAACTACTCACCCTAAAAAACATAAAGGGCCCCAGAATCTGAATTCATTACCAGTAAATATTAAGTGCTTAGCAATGGAAAATCAATTCCAAGTTTCTTCTCAAAAATCACCTACTCACCCTATACTAAATACTGTAACAAACTTTCAAACCCAATGTTATTTTACTTAGATAATCTCAGTTTTATATTGTGTCCTCCTTAACACTTGCTGTTCCAATCATGTATTGTCCATTTTAATTAGTATAGGCCATCATTTGTTAATTTGAAATTAAATATATATAGCTAGAAGAAACTCAATAAATTTATCTAGTATTGTTATTTTACTAGTATAGCATCAACATATTGTAACTTGAAATAAAATATCTAGAATAAATAATAATTTCTCTAGATTGTCTTTTTTAATAGTATAGAAATCCTTTTTGTAATTTAAAAAAATATTCAAAAAAAACCCAAACAATTTCTCATATTAAGTACTTAAAATAAGTCTTTAGAATAAAAACTGCCCCCCCCTGCCATGGCATGAGTTCTCCTTGATTACAGTTTTTTAATTTTAATACCCCAAAAAATTTTATACTTGTAATTGCAATGAAATAAAAAAAATTTTTATTATTATTATTATTATTATTATTATTATTATTTTTTATTATTATTATTATTATTATTATATTAAATATTGCCGAGGGTGTGCCCCCCGACGCTTCCGGAAACACTGCAAACGAAAACTTTCCCTTTTTAAAACTTTGAATCATCGGGGAACTGCGATGGAGGGGGAAAAAAAAACGGAAGTGGTCTAGAAAAAAAAACAAAGCCGCCGGGGGAGGGGGTTTCCCCAAAGGGAAAAGGGGAAAAAAACGGGAAAGGGCAGCAGAAACTTCCCCCAAAGGGGGGGGCGAAAGAAAAGGGGGGGGAAAAAAAACAGGGGGACAACAAAAAAACGCTACTAACATCTGTAACAATCCTATACAGGAAGGTTGGGGGGATAAAGGGAAATAAAGTAATGCAATGTGCATCAACGATCGGAAATATGGAATGTTCGCTTTACAAAAGGGCCCCCAAACCGGGGGGAAAAAAGAAATACCAAGGCTGCGTAATCCGGGGTGGATGGGATTAAGGGTGGGAGTGAGGGGGGGCTGGAATATATCTGGTACCAAACCAGTTTTGATAAATTTAGGGCTGAATGT
>WNWK01055202.1:0-11339 GCA_009830355.1 Cherax destructor
CCATTTCCAAGAAAAAAAAATTTTTTTTTAAATTTTACCAGCACCCCCCTTCCAAAATGGCCTTGGCCCCTAAAGGGGGTTAAACTGAGCATTTTAAAAATGCAGATACAGTGGTCCCCGGGGTTCATTTTTTTCGTTCGAGTGCTGCAAGTGCCATTCCCAAAAGAATTTATCCCCAAAAGGGAATAATGTAAAATAGACTAGCCCTTTTTACACCCCAAAAATATACCTAAAAAAAGCTTTTAAAAAAAATAAACTTACATAAAAGGGGTTTTGGGGACCATCGTAACTCGGGGTACCACTGTATATTTTTTTGCAGAACTGTCAGAATCAGACATAATTTTTTGAAAAGAGAAATGTTAGTCTTAATTTTTTTTATGGAGAAATCAAGTAATATCCCTATTTAAACAATGCACACCAACATGACTGAAAAATATTAGAAGGTTAGTTTTTATTGTTGTTGTAGGTTCACCAGTATAAAACCCACCCCGGGTCTTTTCCGGTGGTGGCCGGGCCCCCGAAAAGTCAGAGAATCAAAGGTTATTACTGACAATTGCACGGGAGGACCCAGTGTATGTTATACGAAACCTGCTCTGTGGCAAGCTCTGCCACAGAGCGGGTTTTCTCCACACAGCAGTCATCTGACACAATGAGTTTACAAAATGAACTTCAAAACTCATTTAAAAAGAGATTGTTTGTTAACACTACACAAAGTTCTAAGGCACTTTCAAACCCCTTTAAATTTAAAAAAATTGGGGTTGATAAAAAAACCTGTAGTCCATCATTTTTCCTGGAGAAATGGGCTGAAGAAGGTGGTTACTGGTATTCATATTTGATCCAAGAAAAAAAAGGAAAAAAATCAGCTAGTTTTTAGATCAAGAGCCTTCATTTCCCATCAAAAAGCCTCCCCAACTGGGGGATTGTCTGAAAAAAAACCTGTGTGGGAAGATTTTGGAAAAAAAAAATAATAAAAAAAAACTTAAAGAAAGGGGCTTGTTTTTTAATCAAAAAGACTAAAAAGGAAATCTGATAAAAATTAAGTTTAGGTGAGATGAAGTTGCGAAAAAATGATCATAATCAGCAACGGGAAAAAAGCGACAGTATGATTACATTCTAGAATTACGATGCCAAGAGATATACTTCTTTCAAAAACCGGCCGTATCCCCCTGAGGCAGGGTGGCCCAAAAGGAAAAACCCAAAAGTTTCTCCTTTTTAAAATTTTGTTTTTATACAGGAGAAGGGGGTTTTTGCCCCCTTTCCCCAAAAAGATTAAAAGGGGCCCCCCGGGTTTTCGATAGTCTTCAAACTCGCCCTTTTTTGTAAATATATTTTTGTAAGTACTTTTGTAATGTAATTTTGGGGTCTAAAAGGAAAATAATTTACATTATTCCCTTTTGGGAATAAATTTGTTCATAATGGCACTTTAAACATTCTTGAAGAAAAAAAATAATCCGGGGGGCCACTGTTTTATACAGGGACCCCCGGCGACCCCTTTAAAGACAATTTTGGTTAATATTGTAAATGTTTGTGAAGTGTATTTTGGGGGGCTGAAAAAGACAACCATTTACATTATTTTTGTTTGTAAACGTTTGGGAATGGCATTTAGCAGGCTTCGGGGTGAAGTTTTTTTGAACCGAGGATCTACTGTATATATATTTTTTTTAAATTTCTTTTAATGTTTCGATATATACTAATTTTTTATGCTATAATATGGAAAGATTGGTTTTTATTTTTTTTTATTTTTACCATTGTGGTCTTCAAAAAGCTATGCGAGGAATACTTGTAGCATTACAATTGTTTGGTTTATTTTCTCAAACATGGAAATAAGTCACGGGTACACAAATCCCCCAACACAAGAAAAAGAGCTTAGGGCGACGTTTGGTAAACGGACCATTTCAAAGTCACTACACACCCGGGCCCTGTGTTTGTGTGTATTATTGTTTAAATTTTTGTGCCTTTTTTGTTTTTACAAAATCACACTTGTAAATGGTCCCAAATTTGGACCGAAAAGTCGTCATAAGCTCCTCTCTCCCATGTGCGGATTATTTTGTATTGTTCCAGTTATTTGGCATTTTGTTATTTAATAAGTCACAGTGATTGACTTTTCTGGGTTTCATACGTCAAAAATAAATACTATTGTATAATTTTTTTTTAACAAGTCAGCCGTCTCCCCCTGAGGCAGGGTGACCCAAAAAAAGAAAATCCCCAAAAAAAAAAATCTTTCATCATCATTCAACACTTTTACCTCACTCATACACAATCACTGTCTTTGCAGAGGAGCTCAGATACGACAGTTTAGAAGTCCCCCTAAACTGCCAATATCCCAAACCCCTCCTTTAAAAAGGGGCAGGCATTTTACTTCCCATTTCCCGGACTCAAATCCCCGGGTAACCCGGGTTTTCCCCGAATCCCTTCACTAAATATTACCCTGCTCCCCCTCCAACATTGGGGCAGGTCCCAAAAAAAATTTATCTCCATCCCCTCCCATCTTAAATTTAACCCTGATTCTTGGAAGTCCAAACCCCTCTCCCCAAACCTCCTTCCCCTTCCCCTCCAACCTTTTCGGGACGCCCCCCTACCCTCCCTTTCCCTTTTCCCCACAATTTATCCTCTCCAGTATTCTATTTTGATCCATTTCTCAAAAGCCAAACCCCCCAACCCCCTCTTCAGCCCTCTGACTAATACTTTAAGTAACCCCAAATTTATTTCCCCAATTTTCTGTATATTTACCCAAAATTGCCCTTAGACAGGACATCTCCACTGCCCCCACCCGTTCTCCACCAATTAAAACCCCGCTTCACCCCTTTGTTGTGGTCCACTATACTTTCATACTTTCCCCTTTTTTGCCCCCATGGAAAACTTTTTGTCTCCACAAATACCTAAAGCACCCCCCCTTTTTTTCCTTCATCAATTTATGCTTAACCTCATCCTTCATAAACCCATCGCTACAAGTCAACCCCCAAAATTTGAAAACATTTCTTCATCCATACTCCCCCTCCAATTTTTTTTTTTTTTTAACACATCGGCCAATTCCACCCAAAGGGAGGGTGGCCGAAAAGAAAAAATTTCATCATCTTTCACCCATCACTGCTTGCCAGAGGGGGGCTTAGCACAGTTATAAAAGCCCTTAACACCCCCCTTTAATGGAGGGACTGTACTTCCATCTCCCGGACTCAAGTCCGGGCCCGCCGTTTTCCCGTCCCCCATAAATGTTACTTTTCTCACACTCCAACATCCGTCAAAAGATATCCAATTTTTTTTTTTATCATTTTTTTTATACTTTTTTTATTTTTTTCTAAGATGGTGGACAATGAATATACTACTTTTTTTTTTAAAAAACCCATATTCCCTGAGGCAGGGTGACCTAACAAGAAAAAAAAAATTTATCTTTTAAATTTAGTAATGTATACAGGAGAAGGGGGTTTCTAGGCCCTTGCTCCCGCATTTTATTGCCTCACAACACACACAGCACGGAGAAGAATTCTTTCCACCCCCCATGGAGATAAAAGAAATAAACAAAAACAAAACTGAAGGATATAGAAGAAACCCAGAGTGGTGTGTGATATATATGTTTGACATGCATGTGTGGTGGGACCTAAGTGTAAGTAGAAGTAGCAAGATGTACCTGAAATTGCATGTTCATGAAACAAAAAAAAAAAAGGCATCCCACCATCTTTAAAACAATTAAGGTTTCCGTTTCACACTCACTTCAGGACAGTGTACCCCTGGGTGGTACTCCCAACCATCTAGGTGAATTTTAAAAATTTTACAATTAGAAGATAATATTCATCAAAACAGGGAAATTATTCAAATGTTTGACTCCGTTGGGTTATCCGGGGTTAAATAAAACCCTAGTGTGCTTTGTGGCGGTTCCATTTTGTATCATGAATTAATAATTTGGACTGAAAAAGTCTTTTTTAGCCACTTTCATGCCCAGTTTCCTGATAGGAAGCTATGGGGGAACAAGAGCCCCCCTTTTTTTTTACTTTTTCTAATGAGGTACATCTAGTACATAAGACAAAACATTCCCTGAGTAGTTAAAGCATGATTATTGTGTGGACACTGTGGCCCTTTGATTTTTTTAAATATAATAGTTAAGAAGACTCAGAGAGTTGTCCGAGGTCAAAAAAATTGGGAGGAGGATTTGTGGTTACAAAAAGGGGTACATCGCGAACACAGTAAACAGTCGGGGGACCGTACCAACACCTGCTACTATAATGGACACAGTTAAAGGGTTAAAGTAAGAATGTTTTAAAAAAGATCACTTTGGGTTTAAAAAAAAGAGGTCACTTGGTTTACATAAGCAATCACAGTGGAACCCCCCGGGGCCCCCCAGACGGGCGCTTTTCCGGCCAATTTTTCCCCCTTTCGGCCGTTGCCGAGCCCACGACCAGACCTGCTGCCTGCCCCTTTCGCACCTCCCCGCGCAGGCGTATGAGCCAGTCTGTTTTGTTTATCCTTGAGGAACATTACCCCGGCTCATCAAACTTTTCCCTAAATTCCTGTGTTTAGTGCCTTTTGTTGTGACTGTGAAATAAGCCACCATGGGCCCAAAAAAAACTTCATAGTGGCACCCCTTTTGGAAAAAGGGAAAACACGATAAATTGAAAAAAGAAATTGAGGCCAAAGTGGAGGAAAGAGAGGGGGGAAGTGCCTTCTTCAGTGATTCAGTGTTTTTTGATATGGGGGATACTAAAGAGACATGATAAAGGCTATACCCGACCCAAAAAGTGTAGTTAACAGTGTAGCAAGTGTTAAGAAATTCGATAGGAAAATTAAACTGACTCCAATTTTTTGGGGTTATATAGGGTGATAACAACACTGCCGTCTCGGGGGCCCTCACTATGTAAAGGGTTATCTTTCAGTGGCCCCTTTTACACCCCAACAAACAAACACAACACTGTCGGGTTGGGAGAAACATAGACATATTTTATTCATTCTTTTATATCATGTTTCATGTTATTAATATTGTTTATTATGTCATATTAGACGAATTGTGGTAGATAAATAAGCCCCAAAAGTTGATATTATTCATTGAAGGGCATCTTGTCCTGCCTCCCAAAAAAAACTCTCCCCCTTTTTTGCCAACAAGAGTCTCCCAAAAAAATAAAACTGATTTAAATGTTCATTTATCCATTAAAATTATGCTTTTTATATATTTCTCATTGTTTTCTGTATGAAAAATACAGGGAACCCCCCCTTTAAAGAAAAAAAATTTATTAACCCGCTCAAGTCCTTTCCCAATGAATTTACTTTCCCTTAAAAAAAAATGTCATTTAGGTTAGTCTATTTCAGACCCCCAAAAATACCCTTTCCCCAAACACTTTCAAAATTTTACTTACATATTTCATTTCGGGGGGAAAAAGGGCCCCTATTTTTATTCTTTAAAAAAAAGAATTTTTGTGAAAATTTTGGGGGGGAACGGGTTAATTGTATTTACATTATTTCTTATGGGAAAATACTTATTTTACCGGAGTTTAGGGCCCGCCCGGAAAGGATTCCCAAAACTCGAAAAATTTGGGTTTAAAAAAACTAAAGATTGATTAAAATAAAACTGATAAAAAAAAACTGCTGCCCAAACCCCCCTCTTTACTAAATATAATTAAGTGCAAAAAAGTTTTGAATTTATATTCATTTTCACATAGTCAATAAATTTAAAACCAAAATTAATGACCATGATTAAAAAAAATTATTAAAATGTCTGGTTTGAAATGCAAAATTTTAATTTGCAACAATAATATTTTTGTGTACTTTTAAAAATCATACCTGCTGTCTTGTTCAGCTTTCAGAAGATCTGGCTCATTAGCACATTTCCAAGTTTCTGAGGGTAGACTAACTAGTTTTTCCCCATCATCATCAGCATCACTGGTTTTCTGAAGCGGTATGGGGGGGTCACATAAGTGGCAACAAGGACCATTGTTTTCATGAAAATTCCCCAAAACACTATTTTCATCCTTTTTTTGCAGGACATTTAACTCACTGGGGTCCCTTTCACCCTCAATTTTTGAATGTACATCACCTTAGTAAGGTTTGAGTAAACACAACTGCTGTCATCTTTTACACCACTGACAGAATTTTTTTTTTCATCTTTCTCTATTCCCTAGTTTGATTATCCCCGAAATCTTTTATGTCATTTTCCCCCACACTTTTACTTTCCCTCGATTTTTCCGACCATCAGCCCTTTTTTAAAATTAAAAAAATTTTCCCAAGTCTACCACAAACCTTTTTGCTTCATTTCATCAATATTTACTGGGGATTTTTGTCACCGGGAAAGCTCGATTTTTGGGATACTGTACAGTTCTTCTGACTATTTCCCCTAGCATCCATTAGTTTCCTCCTGGTCTTTGGAAATCGTTTGACACACTGCTCCCACAAAGGGCCAAGGGATATGGTGGCAGAACTTGGAAATGAAACTTGTAATTTCTCCACCAAATGACCTTTTAAAGAGAAAAAAAAAAGGAGTTTTTTACAAAAAATTAATGTATCATTAATAAATAATAAAAAAATAAGGGAGACTAATGAATGATGGTGAATATTTTTCCCCGGTCACCCTGTTTTGGCAGATGGCCACTGAGAAAAAAATAGGGAATCAGCATGGATGATTAATTTATTTAAAGAAATAAACCCAAAAGGGTCATGGCAGGTAATCGGTATGACCCAAGGAGATGGAAAAAAAAATTATTAAAAAAAGGGGTACAATGACATGTCTGAGAGCAGCCCAGCAAGACTTATTATAAAGCCTTCCCAATTTAAAATGTATGTTTCCCTCCATGAAAATTTTGTTTTTTTTTTATAATAAATCACCATACATCACTTTCCTAACTTGATTTTTTTAAAATCATTATTTCTATTTAGACCAGTTTATGCAGTCTTTTCCCCTTTAAGATGGCATTATGTCTAAAGACATTTTCATGTTTGTTTTGATTCTCTTGCATTAGCACTTTCCCAATAAGCAATACTTTCCCCGCCAAGGTTTAAAAAAGACCAAGTATGTAAACAAACAAAAGGAAAACCAAAAAAAATACAAGAAAGTAAGGAAACAAAAATAGCTGTATCACTGATAACAAAATTGGGCTAATCAATTTTATACTCTTTTTGGGGAGAATAAAAAAAATTTTTAAAATTAATAAGCTGAAAGCCTAGAGAACAAATGTTTTTAAAAGTTAAAAAAAAGGGGGAGTTATTAGAGGGGGAGGTAAAGGGTTTAGGAAGATGAGGAATATTTTGAGGAGCTGTTAAATGTTGATGAAAAATGGTAGGGACAGGGAGGGAAAATCTTTTAAAAAAGGAAGAAAATTATTAGTGACAGTGTTGTGTAGTGACAGTGTTGTGAGTGACAGAGTAAGTACAGTTGCAGAAAGGGGCAGAGTACAGTAGTAGAGTCAGTGACAGAGTATGACAGAGACAGACAAGTACAGTGGCAGAGACACTGACAGAGTGGGGCAGAGAAAAGACAGTTAAACCAGTGGCAGGGTTCAATGGCAGAGTCAGTGACAGAGTAGAGGGCAGGTCAGTGACAGAGAAGTGGCAGAGTACAGTGAGAGGAAATACAGTGAAAAAGTACAGTGACAGAGTAAATACAGTGACAAAGAAGGGAAAGAGTAAAACGGGAAGGAAAACTACAGTGGCAGAGTAAGTGGTGGCAGGTACAGTAATAGGAAGACGACCCAAAGTGGCAGAGTAATGGTAGAGTAAACAGGACAGAGTTAGTACAGGGCAAACGGGACAGTAAATACAAACAGAGTAAGTACAGTGGCAGAGTACGGGACAGAGAAAATGCAGTGACAGAGTTAGCATACTGAACCATAAAGAAACTGAAAGCCATTAGGTTTGACCATTTTTGACATTCGGAAAAGAAATTAAATGATCAAAAGTGATATAATTAAAACCCACAGTGTGGGGGTGCACCAGGGGAAAATGACTTGCTCTTTTCTTTCCCCCAGAAAAATAAATAATAAGAAAAGTAATAAAAAAAATTTTATCTAACCAACTTAAGGGGTGATGAGGGATAAGTGAAGATGGGGTAATTTTAGGATGTGGGAATATATGTGAAGATGGGGGTTGGAGGGTGGAAAAGTATTTGGATGGGGTAAATATGTAAGGATGGGGGAATATTGGGAGTGGGGGGGCAGTAGGGAGAATGAAAAGGGAGAGAACAACTATTTATAAGATCAAGACAGAAATGTTAAAAGTAGTGGGAAAATTTCTGGGGTTGTTTCCATTTTTTTAATAAATGTACAAAAGAGGTAATGGTTCGTAGGGGGAAAAAAAGCATACATAGTTTCTTTGTATAAAGGACAAGATGATAAAACGTAAGAATAATAGGGAAATAAGCTGAGTATACCAGGTAAAATGTATGGTAGGTATTTCTGAAAAAATTGAGGGAGATGGGGGTAGGATCAGAGAGAACAAGGTTTCAGGAAGGGTAAAAAATGTGTAGACCAAGTGTTTAAATAAAATTTCAGTTAACAAGTTTAGAAAAAAAGTGGAATTTTTGTTAAAGGGAAGGGGGGGTAGGGCCCCTAGGGGAAGGGGGTTTGGGTCAACCCAGGAAAGGATGGAGGGGGGGGATGGGTTTTGTGTAAGGGGGGCTTGGACATCCCGAAAAATGGGGGAGCATGTTAAATAGGAGAAAGGAGACAAAGGGTTTTTTGGGATTTGGACGGGTTGTTGGAGTGTGGCGGGGATATTTTGTAAAGGGGTTTCGGGAAAACCCGGTTAGCTGGGACTCAAGCCCTTTGGAGGTAGAAATAAATGCCTTTTAAAGGGGAGGGGGCTTGGGATATTTGTTGTTTAAATTGACATCAAAATTTTGTCATATCTGTGCCCCTCTGCAAAGACAAGTGATAATGAAAATGAATTGAAAGTGCTTTTTGGGTCACTTTTGTCTCGGGGGGAGATGGCCAGTGTGAAAAAAAAAAATATGATAGAGGGGATGGGGAAGCAATGTGGTAAATTTGCTAGTGTAGGGAATAGGTGGTAGGTTACTTAAAGCAGAAAATTTTTTTGGAGGATATGAGGCTCAGGTTGGGGGTATGTAGGGGGACATGGAATTTTTTTTCCCAAATTTAAGTGGGCCTTTTTTGGGGGGATTCACAAAGTCACCATAGTTTTTTAACATATTTAAAGGGGGGTTGAAAAAGAGGTGAATGCTGGGGGTGCGGGGAAAAAAGGTGAGTTTAAAATAAAGAATTAAAAAAAAGGGGGAGTTGTCACAGATGTTTTTTCCCGATAAAATTGCTTTAGGAGACGGAAAAATTTTTTTTGGCCCAATTTGGGAGAGGCAAAAGGGGAAACACTAAAAGGGGAAAAAAAAGGAAAAAAGCAAGGGATGAGAAACAAAACAAAAGGTAATGAAAGTTTGGGAATCAGATGGAAAAAGGGAGAAGGGATGAATGAATGTGTTCCAGAAATTTGGGAGCGGATTTTGTCAGCAGAGGGGTCTATAAAAGATAAATTGAACCATAGAATTAATGGGGAAGAAAAAGGAGTGGTAAAATTTAAAGGATTGGGGCCGTTACCCAAAGGAGGAAAAAAGGGAAAATTTTTTTTGGAGAAGGACCCAAACTTTTTATATGGGTGGAAGCAGGGGGTTTAAACATTTTAAGGGGGAGGAGGTCCGGAGGGGTGGAGATGTCATGTCTGAGGGCCCCCTATGGGGGGAATATTAAAAAAAGAATTATGGTTTTGAGATTAGAAAAGGGGTTATTACCCAGGGGGCTGAGGGGGGTTTAAAAATTTTTGGGAGAGGAAAGGGGCAAAAAGGATGACGGGTGTAAAAACTGAAAGGGGGAAACAGGATTTCCCAAGGGAAAAGGGTTTGGGAGGGGGGGGAAAAAGGGGGTTTTTGTATGGGGGGGGGTTTGGAAATCTAACAGGCATATGTGAGTGTGTTAAAAGAAATGGGGGTGGAGGCAAGTGGTCTTTGTGACTTGATGTGCTGTTGGAGGGAGCAAAGGTAACTTTTACAAAGGGATTTTCCAAAAATGGGTAAGGGCTTGAATCCGGAATTTGGAAAACAAGTGCTTTTTCACCTGAAAAGAGGGGGTGGAACTGCAATTTGGGGGGGGCATCTGAGCTGAAAGCCGGTGCCTGTGGCAAGACAGTGTGGGGGATGATGAAAGGGTTTCTTTTTCCTCACCCACCCCGGGGGAGATGGCCCAAAGTTAAAAAAATTTTACCACCATCCATTTCCTTTCCACCAGTGTCCTTGGGCGGAATGGCTGTTATGACCATTGATTGTTTCTATTGAGGATGCCGACTCCCCCGTACCCCTCTTCCCTCGGCGCAACTTTCCCCTCCTTCACCATCATCCCATAAAGAATAAATCACATGGGCTATGATATTTGGGTTTAAAAATTACAAATAAGCATCTATAAAAACAGCATGTGACCTTAATTTAGGACCAGAATAAAATATTTACTTTTATCTAACAGTGGACCCCGGGGGTTTGTCCTGCCCCCAAACTCGCCCTTTTTTGGAAAAATGATTTTTTTAAAAGCGTTTGGGAAGTGTATTTTGGGGGCCCCCAAAAGGGCTAGTCTTTCTTTAATTTTTCCCCATGGGGGGCTAAAAGTTTGGGAATGGCACTTTGAACAGCATTCTTTAAAAAAAAATCACCAAAAACCGGGTCCCCGATTTTCCCCCAATTTTTAACCCAAATACTGGCACCGGGACCCCGGTAAAAATAAAATAATAATTTAAAAATTTCTTTATTTTGACATTTTAAAAATATATGGTAGATATAGTTATACATAATTAATTTAAAGATTACAAAATTATTAATAGTTTTCTCCAAAAGTAAAACTTTCAGCGGGGTTCAGGACTACTTTAATTTTTAGACCATGGAAAAAATTATGGTTGGGGAAATTTTTTAAAATAAGTAAAGTTTCATATCTAAGTTAAAAGTTTGGGAAAATAAATTGAACATATCAAATTTTTTTGTAGCAATGCAACCAATTTAGGAGAAACAATTTAGAACAATTAATTGCATTGCAGTTGGGTTTACGGGGCATTATAATGTAGGTGTTGTGGAAATAATTAGCCAAGTATTTAAAATTCATAACAGGTTTTACATTAAATTGATTAGGGCGGGGTTTTTCGTTTATTTATTCTACTTTTCTTGGGGGAAAGTTTGGGTATTGAGCAATTAGCCCTTTTTGGGGAGAAGGGGGTTTTTTACATCGTTTTGGGAAATTGGGGGGCAGGTAGGGTTTCTTTTGGGAAACAATTTTAAAGAATTCCCAAATTTTTGCCTTTATATGCATTGAGTTTTTTTTCATATGTTAGATGGAAGGGGAACATCGGGGGTGATCTGTGTCTAGTGTTATTCATGGTCC
>WNWK01055203.1:0-11339 GCA_009830355.1 Cherax destructor
TTGCATTATATGTACGAGAAAATATAAATTGCTGCATAAAACAGGCATAAAAATAGATGGATCATTTACAGAATTGTTTGGGTAGAGTTTCTAGAAGGTCAAGAAAAACTGATTCTAGGTGTAATATACCGACCTCCAGGCTTGGATCAAGATGGGGAGACTTCTTTGGGACGAAATTGTTAGGGCTTCTAGACACAATAACGTAGTGATAGTGGGGGATTTTAATTTTTAGTCAAATTGACTGGACCTTTTTGGGACTGGTAATCTGGAGTCCAGTGACTTTATGGAAATAGTTCAGGACTGTTTTCTGAAGCAGTGTGTGACGGAGCCTACCAGAGGTAATAATTTGCTCGACCTAGTCTTGTCAAATAAAGAAACCCTTGTAAATAATCTGGAGATCACTGAAGAGCTTGGAGCTAGTGATCACAAATCCATTACTTTTAATATTACCTGGGAATACGAGAATAGGGATAATACGGTAAAAGTTCCTGATTTTCGTTCTGCCGATTATATTGGACTTAGAGAACACCTGTATAATCTCGACTGGGGTAATCTAGCTAACGATTACGATGGGATCTGCGTTTATGATTTTTTCTTAATAATGTACAACGTGCACAGAGTATGTTTATTCCCAGAGAGAATTTAGGTCAAATAATAACGATCCCAAATGGATTAACAGGAGGCTAAAACATCTATTAGGGAGAAAAGAGGAATTATAGGCGCATCAAAAGAGATGTTAACCTTATTGACCAATATGTTCAGTTGAAAAGAGAAGTAAAAACGGGGATTAGAAAGGCTAAACGTGACTATGAGATTAAGGTTGCTAATGAATCAAAGACTAATCCAAAAGGGTTCTTTCAAGTGTAGGCAAATTACTAGAGTCAATTATAGCTGATATTATTAGAAGCCATCTAGATAACCATAATTTGATTAATGATACTCAGCATGGATTCACGAGGGGCCGTTCCTGCCTATCTAATTTAAACATAAGAACATAAGAAAGGAGGAACACTGCAGCAGGCCTGTTGGCCCATACTAGGCAGGTCCTTCACAATCCATCCCACTAACAGAATAATTGCCCAACCTAATTTTCAATTCTACCCAAGAAATAAGCTTTGAAGATTCTATTAACTCAAGTGCGAGTCCCACTCAAATCCAACCCCTCTCACTCATGAATTTATCCAACCTAAATTTGAAACTACCCAAGGTCATAGCTTCAATGACCCTACTAGGCAGACTGTTCCACTCATCAACTACCCTATTTCCAAACCAATATTTTCCTATATCCTTTCTAAATCTAAACTTATCCAATTTGAATCCATTATTGCGGGTTCTCTCTTGGAGAGATATCCTCAAGACCTTATTTATATCCCCCTTATTAATACCCATCTTCCACTTATATACCTCGATCATGTCTCCCCTCATTCTTCGTCTTACAAGTGAATGTAATTTAAGGGTCTTCAATCTTTCTTCATACGGAAGATTTCTAATGCTATGAATTAACTTTGTCATTCGTCGCTGAATGTTTTCTAACAAATTTATATCCATTCTGTAAAATGGAGACCAGAACTGAGCTGCATAATCTAGGTGAGGCCTTACTAATGATGTATAAAGCTGTAATATAACCGCTGGACTTCTGTTGCTTACACTTCTTGATATAAATCCCAGTAATCTATTTGCTTTATTTCCTACGCTTAGGCATTGCTGACTTGGTTTGAGGTTGCTGCTTACCATAACCCCAGATCCTTTTCGCATTCTGTACGGCTGAGTTCAACATTATTAAGCTGGTAGGTGCTAGGTTATGAACATTCCGAGCTTTAGAACTTTGCATTTATCTACATTGAACTGCATCTGCCATTTTTCTGACCAGGAATTGAGTTTGTCTAAATCCTCCTGAAGTTCCGTGACACCCACGTCTGAATCGACTATCCTACCTATCTTCGTGTCATCAGCGAATTTGCTCATATCACTAGTAATTCCCTCGTCAAGGTCATTTATATATATTATAAACAACAACGGGCCCAAAACCGATCCCTGTGGAACGCTACTTGTTACAGATCCCCACCCAGATTTAACCCCATTAATGCACACCCTCTGCTTCCTATTGGTGAGCCATGACTCGATCCATGAAAACACTTTTCCTCCAATGCCGTGAGCAGCCACTTTCTTTAACAGTCTCTGATGTGGTACTCTATCAAAAGCCTTACTAAAATCCAAATAAACAATATCGAATTCTTTATCATGATCAACTGCCTCAAAAGCCTTACTGAACATAAGAACATAAGAATGGAGGAACACTGCAGAAGGCCTACTGGCCCATACAAGGCAGGTCCTTATCAAAACCACCACTACCTAAGAATTTACTCCTGTACTCACGACAATAATCAAACCCAGCCCCTCCCACTCATATATTTGTCCAATCTCTTTTTAAAGCCACCCAAGGTCCTAGCCTCTATCACCCTAATCGGAAGATTGTTCCATGCATCTACAACTCTGTTCGAAAACATAAGAACATAAGAAAGGAGGAACACTGCAGCAGGCCTGATGGCCCATACTAGGCAAGTCCTTCACAATCCATCCCACTAACAGAATAATTGCCCAACCTAATTTTCAATTCTACCCAAGAAATAAGCTTTGAAGATTCTATTAACTCAAGTGCGAGTCCCACTCAAATCCAACCCCTCTCACTCATGAATTTATCCAACCTAAATTTGAAACTACCCAAGGTCATAGCTTCAATGACCCTACTAGGCAGACTGTTCCACTCATCAACTACCTGAAAAAAGTTAATAAATTAGTTAGGCAGGAACGGCCCCTGGTGAATCCATGTTGAGTATCATTAATCAAATTATGCCTATCGAGATGGCTTCTTATGTTATCAGCTATAATCGACTCTAATAATTTGCCACAATTAGTTAGACTTATTGGGCGGTAATTTGATGGTAACGACTTGTCCCCTGCTTTAAAAATAGGAATTACATTAGCCATCTTCCACGTATCAGACACTACACCTGTTTGAAGAGATAGGTTAAAAATGTTAGTTAAGGGTTCACAGAGTTCAATTTTGCATTCCTTAAGAACCCTTGAAAAAAGCTCATCAGGGCCTGGCGATTTATTTTGCTTCAAACAGTCTATCTGTTTGATAACCATTTCGCTAGTGACTGTGATACTAACATAAGAACATAAGAACATAAGAATGGAGGAACACTGCAGAAGGCCTACTGGCCCATACAAGGCAGGTCCTTATCAAAACCACCACTACCTAAGAATTTACTCCTGTACTCACGACACTAATCAAACCCAGCCCCTCCCACTCATATATTTGTCCAATCTCTTTTTAAAGCCACCCAAGGTCCTAGCCTCTATCACCCTACTCGGAAGATTGTTCCACGCATCTACAACTCTGTTCGAAAACCAGTACTTGCCTATGTCCTTTCTAAATCTAAATTTATCCAATTTAAATCCGTTATTTCTCGTTCTTACTTGGTTCGATATCCTCAGTATTTTATTAATATCTCCTTTGTTTATGCCCATCATCCACTTGTACACCTCGATGATATCTCCCCTCATTCTACGTCTCTCCAGAGAGTGGAGATTCAATAAGAACATAAGAACATAAGAATGGAGGAACACTGCAGAAGGCCTACTGGCCCATACAAGGCAGGTCCTTATCAAAACCACCACTACCTAAAAATTTATTCCCGTACTCACGACACAAATCAAACCCAGCCCCTCCCACTCATATATTTGTCCAATCTCTTTAAAGCCACCCAAGGTCCTAGCCTCTATCACAGTACTCGGAAGATTGTTCCACGCATCTACAACTCTGTTCGAAAACCAGTACTTGCCTATGTCCTTTCTAAATCTAAATTTATCCAATTTAAATCCGTTATTTCTCGTTCTTACTTGGTTCGATATCCTCAGTATTTTATTAATATCTCCTTTGTTTATGCCCATCATCCACTTGTACACCTCGATGATATCTCCCCTCATTCTACGTCTCTCCAGAGAGTGGAGATTCAACGCTCTAAGTCTATCTTCATACGGGAGATTTCTTATACTGTAAATCATTTTAGTCATTCTTCTTTGTATGTTCTCTAATGAATCTATATCCATCCTGTAGTAAGGAGACCAAAACTGAGCTGCATAATCCAAATGAGGTCTCACTAGTGATGTATAGAGCTGTAAAATAACTTTTGGACTTCTGTTGCTTATACTTCTTGAAATAAATCCTAGTAATCTGTTAGCCTTATTGCGCAACTTAGGCACTGTTGTCTTGGCTTTAGATTTCTGCTTACCATGACTCCCAAGTCTTTTTCACATTCTGTATGATCAAGCTCAACTTCACCTAGTTTATAAATTCGAGGGATATTTTCATTACCAACGACAAGCACCTTACACTTGTCCACATTGAACTTCATCTGCCACTTTTCAGACCAAGACATTAATTTATCCAAATCCTCCTGGAGTTCACTGTTATCCTCCTCAGAATGAATTATACGGCCTATTTTTGTCATCAGCAAATTTACTCATGTCACTTGCAATTCCTTCATCAAGGTCATTAATGTAAATTATGAACAACAATGGGCCCAAAACTGATCCTTGTGGAACGCCACTAGTGACAAATCCCCATTCAGATTTGACCCCATTAATGGAAACTCTCTGCTTTCTATTGGTAAGCCATGCCTCTATCCATGCTAGAACTTTACCTCCTATACCATGAGCTGCCACCTTTCTTAAGAGTCTCTTGTGAGGTACTCTATCGAAGGCCTTACTGAAATCCAAGTAAACTATATCATATTCTTTATCACTGTCTACTGCCTCAAATGTTTTATTGAAAAACGTCAGTAAATTTGTCAGGCAGGAACGACCTCTCGTAAACCCATGCTGAGATTCATTAATCAAATTATGTTCTTCAAGGTGACTTCTGATAATATCAGCTATAATTGATTCTAATAATTTGCCTACTATAGACGTGAGGCTTATTGGACGGTAATTTGATGGAATGGACTTATCCCCTGATTTGAATATAGGAACTACATTAGCTATCTTCCACATCTCTGGCACAACACCAGTTAGGTATTTTAGGCCCACTAAAATACCTAATTCTTGGGATATTATTAGTGTCTTCCTGAGTGAAAACCGAGAGAAAATAATTATTAAAAATAGAGCACATTTCATTCTCTTTGTCAGTAAGATACCCATAATTATTTTTAAGGGGACCTATCTTATCTCTAACTTTTGTTCTATACACCTGGTTAGTTAGTTTTCGAATCCCTAGCAACTTTAATTTCGTAGTCCCGCTTAGCTTTTCTTATCCCCTTTTTAACGTCCCTCTTAATGTCAATATACTGATTCGTAAGATGACCCTCACCTCTTTTGATACGCCTATAAATTCCTTTCTTCTGCCCTAAAAGATATTTGAGCCTATTATTCATCCATTTTGGGTCATTTCTATTCGATCTAATTTCTTTATATGGGATAAATGTTCTTTGGGCAGCATGTATAGTGTTCAGAAAACTGTCATATTGATAGCTCTCTTCATTACCCCAGTCCACAGATGATAAGTGTTCTCTAAGTCCATTGTAATCTGCTAAGCGAAAATCTGGGACCGTTACTGAGTTATTCCTACTATGAAACTTCCATTCAATGCCAAAGGTAATTGATTTGTGGTCGCTTGCGCCGAGTTCCTCTGTAATTTCTAAATTATTAACAAGGGTTTCCTTGTTTGCAGAACTAAGTCAAGCAGATTATTTCCCTTGTAGGTTCTGTCACAAACTGCTTCAAAAAACAATCTTGAACTACTTCTAAGAAATCGTTAGATTCTAAATTCCCAGTCAAAAAATTCCAATCAATTTGACTAAAGTTGAAGTCACCCAGAATAACTACGTTATCGTGCATTGTGGCCTTAACAATTTCCTCCCATAGTAGTCTCCCTTGGTCCCTATCTAAGTTTGGGGGACGGTATATCACACCTAAAATCAATTTTTCATGCCCCTCTGAAAATTCTATCCAGACAGACTCTGTATGTGTTAATTCAGACTTTATACCCATTTTTATACAACAATTTAAATGATCACGGACATAGAGTGCCACCCCACCCCCCTTCCCGATACTTCTGTCTACTTGGAACAATTTAAAACCCTGAATGTGACATTCGGCAGGCAAGTCCCGATTTTTCATATTAAACCATGTTTCAGTTATTGCAAAAACATCAATATTACCTGTACTTGCAACTACTCTCAACTCGTCCATCTTATTCCTAGCACTACGACTATTGGTGTAATATACACTTAAAGACCCTCCTTTCTCTTTACCCTTCCTGCTCATTTCTGTTTTTCCCTTATACCTATTACTGTCCTTGTCACCTAGTGCCACTGGCTTTCTAATATCCACCTTATTCTGCCTATTACTAGTTCCCCTAGAATTTATAACATTACTACACAGGGATTTCACTGTTTTCCCCATAACCCATACCACTAACTTTTTCAGTTTAAAGCCCTAACAGCTCCCTCCACTGCAGTTGCCAGTGCCCCCACCCCAGACCTAGATAAGTGAACCCCATCCCTGGCATACATGTCATTTTCCATAGAAGAGGTCCCAGTTGTCAATGAATGTTACTGCATTTTCCTTACAGTATTTGTCCAGCCAGCAATTGACACCAATTGCCCTGGACAACCATTCATTTCCAACTCCTCTCCTTGGCAAAATACCACATATGACAGGGTTCCCACCCTTCTTCCTAATTCTGTCTATTGCTGACCTATAGCTGCTAATCAGCTCCTCACTCCTACGTCTGCCAACATCGTTGCCTCCAGCACTGAGACAGATAATAGATTGCTCCCATTACCTCTCATGATGTCGTCCAGACGGATAACAATATCCTTCATCCCAGCTCCAGGATAACACACCCTCTGCCTCCTATTCCTATCCTTAAGACAAAATTCCCTATCCATAAACTTAATCTGACTATCCCCAACTAAAACAATGTTCTTACCTCGACTGGCGGTGTGCATTACGTTCTCGACGGTCTTTGTAGAGATGGTTTTCGCTGGGATGTCTTCACATTCGTCTGATAACAAGGAGAAAGAGTTGCTGGTTTTCACAGCAGTCTCCTGGACCTTCTTCAACTTCAGCTTCGTCCCTTCAGATTCGACTAGCATCCATTCGTTGGTCTGATCATCGGCGACATTGTTCCGGGGATAATCCTTGCATATACCCTTCAAACGTTGAATCTCTCTTCTAGCTTCCGTTAATTCCGCCTTCATTTGGAGATATAGCTGCTCGTAGTCGAGGGAAACCATCATCCAATCTCAGGTAGCTAATAACGGAAGCACAGCAAAGATGGTTCAGTCCACAGAGAGTACACAAGACACGTCTTCAAGTGAGTACACAAGACACGTCTTCAAGTGAGTACACAAGACACGTCTTCAAGTGAGTACACAAGACACGTCTTCAAGTGTACACAAGACACGTAATCTATTTGCCTTATTACGTACGCTTAGGCATTGCTGTCTTGGTTTAAGGTTGCTGCTTACCATCACCCCCAAGTCCTTCTCGCAATCTGTATGGCTAAGTTCTACGTTATTTAACTTATAAGTGCTTGGGTTATGGACACTCCCGAGCTTTAGAACTTTGCATTTATCTACATTGAACTGCATCTGCCATTTTTCTGACCAGGAATTGAGTTTGTCTAAATCCTCCTGTAGTTCACTGACATCTACGTCTGAATCGATTATCCTACCTATCTTCGTGTCATCAGCGAATTTGCTCATATCACTAGAAATTCCCTCGTCAAGGTCATTTATATATATTATAAACAACAATGGGCCCAAAACCGATCCCTGAGGAACGCCACTTGTTACAGATCCCCACTCCGATTTAACCCCATTTATGCACACCTCTGCTTGGAAAATAAACACATAAGCAGTATAATGTGATCTATTGACAAGTTGCCCACGCAGTGGCTTTATCGAGTCACATACAGATCTGTATGTGACTCGATAAAGCCCACTGCGTGGGCGAAACGTTGTCAATAAAGGATCACATTATACTGCTTATGTGTTTATTTTTCCATTGTGTCGGTATTTTATACCATTTATTTACACCCTCTGCTTCCTATTGGTGAGCCATGACTCGATCCATGACAACACTTTTCCCCCAATGCCATGAGCAGCCACTTTCTTTAACAGTCTCTGATGTGGTACTCTATCAAAAGCCTTACTAAAATCCAAATAAACGATATCGAATTCTTTATCATTATCAACTGCCTCAAAAGCCTTACTGTGATACTACATAATTTATCTTCTTCAGGCCCACTAAAATACCTAGTTCTTGGGATATTATTAGTGTCTTCCTGAGTGAACATAAGAACATAAGAAAGGAGGAACACTGCAGCAGGCCTGTTGGCCCATACTAGGCAGATCCTTCACAATCCATTCCACTAACAGAATAATTGCCCAACCTAATTTTCAATTCTACCCAAGAAATAAGCTTTGAAGATTCTATTAACTCAAGTGCGAGTCCCACTCAAATCCAACCCCTCTCACTCATGAATTTATCCAACCCCAAATTTGAAACTACCCAAGGTCCTAGCTTCAATGACCCTACTAGGCAGACTGTTCCACTCATCAACTACCCTATTTCCAAACCAATATTTTCCTATATCCTTTCCTTTATTAACCTTCTTCACTAAAGCTTTTGAGGCTGTTGATCACGATAAAGAATTCGATATTGTTTATTTAGACTTTAGTAAGGCTTTTGATAGAGTACCGCACCAGAGACTGTTAAAGAAAGTGGCAGCTCATGGCATTGGGGGAAAAGTGCTGTCATGGTTTGTAATATATATGAATGACCTCGACGAGGGAGTTGCTAGTGATATGAGCGGGTTCGCTGATGACACGAAGATAGGTAGGATAATCGATTCAGACGTGGATGTCACGGAACTTCAGGAGGATTTAGACAAACTCGGTTCCTGGTCAGAAAAGTGGCAGATGCAGTTCAATGTGGATAGATGCAGAGTTCTAAAGCTCGGGAATGTTCATAACCCTAGCACCTACCAGCTTAATAATGTTGAACTCAGCCGTACAGAATGCGAAAAGGATTTGGGGGTTGTGGTGAGCAGCAACCTCGGGCCAAGTCAGCAGTGCCTAGGCGTTAGAAATAGGGCAAATAGATTACTGGGATTTGTGTCGGGAAGTGTAAGCAACGGGAGTCCAGCGGTTGTATTGCAGCTTTGTACATCATTGGTAGGGCCTCACCTGGATTGTGCAGCTCAGTTCTGGTCTCCATTTTGCAGAATGGATGTGGGTTCGTTGGAAAACGTTTAGCGACGAATGACAAAGTTAATTCATAGCATTAGAAATCTTCCGTATGAAGAAAGATTGAAGACCCTTAAATTACATTCACTTGTAAGACGAAGAATGAGGGAAGACATGATCTAGGTATATAAGTGGAAGATGGGTATTAATAAGAGGGATATAAATAAGGTCTTGAGGATATCTCTCGAAGAGAGAACCCGCAATAATGGATTCAAATTGGATAAGTTTAGATTTAGAAAGGATATAGGAAAATATTGGTTTGGAAATAGGGTAGTTGATGAGTGGAACAGTCTGCCTAGTAGGGTCATTGAAGCTAGGACCTTGGGTAGTTTCAAATTTAGGTTGGATAAATACATGAGTGAGAGGGTTGGATTTGAGTGGGACTGCACTTGAGGTAATAGAATCTTCAAAGCTTATTTCTGGGTAGAATTGAAAATTAGATTGGGCAATTATTCTGTTAGTGGGATGGATTGTGAAGGACCTGCCTAGTATGGGCCAGCAGGCCTGCTGCAGTGTTCCTCCTTTCTTATGTTCTTATGTTCACCAATAGAAAGCAGAGAGTGTGCATAAATGGGGTTAAATCCGAATGGGGACTTGTAACAAGTGGTGTTCCACAGGGATCAGTCTTGGGCCCGTTGTTATTTATAATATATATCAATGACCTTGACGAGGGAATTACTAGTGGTATGAGCAAATTCGCCGACGACACGAAGATAGGTAGGATAATTGATTCAAACATAGATGTCATAGAACTTCAGGAAGATTTAGACAAACTTAATTCATAAGAACATAAGAACATAAGAAAGGAGGAACACTGCAGCAGGCCTGTTGGCCCATACTAGGCAGGTCCTTCACAATCCGTCCCACTAACAGAATATTTGCTCAACCCAATTTTCAATGCTACCCAAGAAATAAATGCTACCCAATTCGTGGTCAGAAAAGTGGCAGATGCAATTCAATGTAGATAAATGCAAGGTTCTGAAGCTCGGGAGTGTCCATAACCCAAGCACTTATAAGTTAAATAACGTAGAACTTAGCCATACAGATTGCGAGAAGGACTTGGGGGTGATGGTAAGCAGCAACCTTAAACCAAGACAGCAATGCCTAAGCGTACGTAATAAGGCAAATAGATTACTGGGATTTATATCAAGAAGTGTTAGCAACAGAAGTCCAGAGGTTATATTACAGCTTTATACATCATTAGTAAGGCCTCACCTAGAATACGCAGCTCAGTTTTGGTCTCCATATTACAGAATAGCCATAAATTCGTTAGAAAACATTCAGCGTAGAATGACTAAATTAATACATAGCATTAGAAATCTTCCTTACGAAGAAAGATTGAAGACCCTAAAATTACATTCACTTGTAAGACGTAGAATGAGGGGAGACATGATCGAGGTATACAAGTGGAAAATGGGTATTAACAAAGGGGATATAAATAAGGTCTTGAGGATATCTCTCCAAGAGAGAACCCGCAATAATGGATTCAAGTTAGATAAGTTTAGATTTAGAAAGGATATAGGAAAGTATTGGTTTGGAAATAGGGTAGTTGATGAGTGGAACAGTCTGCCTAGTAGGGTTATTGAAGCTAGGACCTTGGGTAGTTTCAAATTTAGGTTGGATAAATTCATGAGTGAGAGGGGTTGGATTTGAGTGGGGCTCGGCATGAGTGGGTAGAATTGTCAAAGCTTATTTCTTGGGTAGCATTGAAAATTGGGTTGAGCAAATATTCTGTTAGTGGGACGGATTTGAAGGACCTGCCTAGTATGGGCCAACAGGCCTGCTGCAGTGTTCCTCCTTTCTGTTCTTATGTTCTTATGAATGGCTGTCCAGGGCAATTGGTGTCAATTGCTGGTTGGACAAACACTGTAAGGATAATGCAGTACCATTCATTTGCAACCGTGACCACTTCTATGGCCGAAATGACATGTATGCCAGGGATGGGGTTCACTTATCCAGGGCAGGTGTGGATTTCTTGCTAGTCATGGAAAAATAAACACATAAGCAGTATAATGTGAT
>WNWK01055204.1:0-11339 GCA_009830355.1 Cherax destructor
TGGGAGTACGAAATAGGGATAATGGAAAAATTTCCCCTAAATTTTCGTTCTGCCGATTTTTTGGACTTAGGGAACACCTGTCTAATCTCGACTGGGGTAATCTAGCAAAGGGGATTACGAGGGAAATCTGTTTTTATGATTTTTTTTAATAATGTACAACGTCCCGAGTATGTTTTTTCCCCCAGAGAGAATTTAGGCCCAAATAATAACGATCCCAAATGGTTAACAGGAGGCTAAAACATCTTCGGGGGAAAAAAAATTTATAGGCGCATAAAAAGGGGGTAAACCTTATTGACCAATATGTTCAGTTGAAAAAAAGGGGAAAAAAAAGGGGTTAGAAAGGCTAAACGTGACTTTTGAGACTAAGGTTGCTAATGAATAAAAGACTAACCCAAAAAGGGTTCTTTGGGGGTGTCCCCAGGACAAAAAGGTGAAAAAAAAGGGGAGTGGGACCCTCGAAAATTGGGAATGGCCCTGACGGATAACGAACTGGAAATGTGTTCTCTATTTAATGACTTTTTTTGTCAGTCTTTACAAAAAGAAGACGTAAATGAGTTTCCCAGAAATTAATTTATTATTCATTTTCCTGAAGAATTCAAATTAACTAATATTATTTCCCGGGGGATATAGTTATCAAACAGATAGATAAACTGAAGCAAAATAAGTCCCCAGGCCCCGACGATTTTTTTCAGGGTATTTAAAAGAATCCCAAGATGGAACTTAGTCAGCCATTAACGAATGTTTTTTAACGATTTTTTGAAGTATTTCCCGGGATTGTTTTTTGAAGCAGTTTGTAACAGAACCTAAAAGGGAAAAAACCCTACTTGACTTGGTTCTGGCAAAGAAAGGGAAAACCCTTGTTAATAATTTGAAATTACAAAAGGAACTCGGCTCAAGCGCCCCCAAATCAATTACCTTTAGCATTGAATGGATGATTAGTAGGGATAATTCAGTAATGGTCCCAGATTTTCGCTTAGCAGATTAAAATGGACTTGAAACACTTATAAACTGTGGACTGGGGTGAAAAAGAGGTATCCCAAAATGACAGTTTTCTTAAACTTTTCCTTTAAAACATTTATCCCGTATAAAGAAATTAGATCAAGTAAAATACCCAAAAAGGATGAATAATAGGCTCAAATATCTTTTGGGGGAAAGGAATTTATAGGCGCATTAAAAAGGGTGAGGGGCATCTTATAAATAGTATACTGACATTAAGAGGGTTAAAAAAGAATAAGAAAAGCTAAACGGGACTATGAAATTAAAGTTGCTAGGGATTCAAAAATAACCCAAAATTTTTCCCGGTTTATAGAACAAAAGTTAGGGATAAGATAGGTCCCTTAAAAAAACTTTGGGCATCTTTTCTGACAATGTGGGATGTAGGTGACGTGGCATAGAGTGAGTCAAAATTAGCGGGCCGGCGGCACCCCTTTTCGCCGCCTGTAGGTGAGGCAGTGAAACTCCCAGTCGTAAACAAACAGAGGGGCGGGGCCGTCGAACACGTATTACCTTCCCAATATTAAAATCAGTAATTACGTGTTATGTGGGATAAAGGGACTGCCCCCCACTATGGAAATTACGTCCCTACAGTGTACATTAATGATATATTAGGACTGGAGGGGACAATGTGGGTTTTCTAGTCAGGTGATCCAAAATTTTTGACTTTGTTTCTTTGCAGCTAAGATTCCTTTTTTTTGTATCTTAATAAAAGGTTATCAAACCCTCCCCCCAATGTCTCTTTGACCATGCCCTAGATTTCACATATTAAAAAGTTACCCGGGGCTGGTGTGATAAACCTAGGCATACCCGGTGGGAATGGCTGTGTCGTTGGGGTTGCGAGGCTGGGGTGCACAGGGTGAAGACGGCAGATGACATGCCGACATGCATTGCACTGATGCAGTTACATCAGAGGAATGTGCATGACACTAGGGACACCCGACGAAACCTCCAAAAAATCAACCGCCCAACTCTACACGGGCATCGGTGAAGATGATTGGGCTGCATTTACCCGCAGGTGGGACATGTTTAAGAACGGGACTGACCTAACGCCAGGTCGGGTCACTGCTAAACTCCTGGCCTGCTGTGAGCCAGATTTAGAAGCCGCATTGTTCCCCCGGGCCTTGCTGGCCTCTGAGACAGGGGGTCTTAAACGCCAGGGAAACGACTCACGGTGCTGAGCGGGGCCCTTTGAGTGTGAGACGGGAAACACTGTTTCCCAGACAAAGGCAGGACCCGGGGAACACCCAGGCAGTATGTGGCGAGACTACGTGGGTTGGCCAATGTCTGTCATTGGCCCCAAAACGGGACCTGTAGTGGGCCACCTCCCCCCGGCATCGTCGCCATGGACTACACGGATGACATTGTTAAATTGGTTCTTTAACTGGTCTGGCAGATGACGACATCAAAAAGGGGGTTCCTCGGGAAAACAGACATTGACACACGAACTCTGAATGACCTGTCGGCCTCGTCGATAGTAAAGAGACTGCCGCCCGTGCCATGGGGACTGAGAACCTACGGGTGGGGGCCGAGTGGCTGAAAATGATTCAGGGACGCTGCAGCCAGGTGACATCAGCCCCAGCACGGGATCATGGCGGGGCAGGCCCAGATGAGGCGCAAGATACGCTGCCGTTGTGGCGCTCTCACTCCCCAATTCGGTACGGTGAGGGCAGACTAAAGGGGGTTCACGTTGTGTCTCGAGTGCTGGAAAAAGAACAACCCACGAAACCGTAAATCATCCCCCCCCATCCAGTGGGTCAGTGGGGGCACTTTTTCCTATGCCCCAACTCCCGAGACAAGGGCCCTGGCCCCCCGGGTGAGGCCCCCCCCCAAATTTTTCTTTGACGGTAGCTGGGACGGCGAGGCCTATGCTGGGATGAGGAAATGTCCTCCCCCGGCGGTCTGTCAGCATTTCTGCCATCGCCGACTCAGGCCCCCACAAACCTGCCCTGATGGGTTCAGCTACTCCATAAGTTGGGTTTACGAAACACCCTCCTCGTGTCTCACCGCATTCTTGCCGCAAACAATGCGGGAATAAATGTTCTGGGTGCTGTTTTCCCCTCACGCTGTCAGGTTGCAAAAAAATGGGGCGCAACGCCAGACCCCACCATGGTCTATTTTACCGACTCCACTACCCGGTTTACCGACCTTTTGCGTTGGAACAGCTGAGGTTATGGGGCCCGGACTTTCCGGGGTTGGCGCTACGGACACTGTAGTGGGGGGAATCCCTGTACATGCAGGCACCCGCCCAACGGTGGCAGGATGTGGATGCCCACAGCTTAAAACCCTCCCCGCCCGGCAATTTTGCCCATAGTCCCCATCTATTGAGTCCACCGCAGAAATGAAGATATGGCTCTTGGAGAGGTACGCATCATCGACCTTCAACGTATGCCCTCACCAGCCGCTCCCCCAGAAAAAGGGCCCCCCAGGGTGATTCGGGTTGACCCAGAGGTGCACCCAGTGGTGACCAGGAGACCCCCAAATGTCCCAGTTCACCCCCGGGGGGAAAGTGTCAGACCAACTTGACAGGGATGTGGCACTGGGGGGGTTTAGGGGGTCCCCGAACCCCCGTGTTTGGTTTACAGTATGGTTTTGACACCCAAGCCCGGATGGCACGCCTCGTCGTACAGTGGATCTGCAACCGCTAAATCGCCACAGTGTGGGGGAAACCCCCACACCGTCCCCCCCCAAACAGGCGAAAGGCCATTCCCCCTAACACAGTAAAGGCTGTCACAGATGCATGGAATGGCTTTCACTAAATTGAACCCGGGCCCCAAAGGCCCCAACAAGCCCCAACGTTCCTGACCGAGCAGGGTAGGTTCCGTTACTGTCGTGCGCCAATGGGTTTCCCCTCGCATCGCAGGATGCCTACACACCCAGCGGTACGATCCCATCATCGCTGTTTAACCCAGAAAGACCAAGTGCGTGGATGACGCCATCATTTGGGACACAGATTTAAAGGGAACATTGGTGGCGAGTGTTTGGGCTCCCCGGAACTCGCCCGGACGCAACGGTATAATCCTCAACCCAGCAAAGGTTTCATTTTGCCTCGATGGAAGTTGAATTTGCTGGGTTTCCAGATAACAAATCCGGGGTGAAACCTTTGCCTAAATACCTAAATCCCATGGGCATTTTTCCCCCCGACCCCCAACATTACGGATGTGGGGCCTGGTTTGGGCTGGTTAACCAGGTATCCCCTACGGCAGGACCACGGACATGATGGCACCATTCCTCGCTCCTTTGCCCCCCCCAAAGGGCGGGTTTTAAATGGGACCCGGCACTGGAAGAGGCGTTCCCATCAGTCGAAAGAGGCAATCATCAAGGAGATCGAGACGGGGGCGAAAATATTCAAGCGAAAGGACGTGCCCCCCCGGCTGGTCTCGAACAGGGGGGGGGGATATTGGCTACGGCAGAAACATTGCAGCTGTGATGGTTATTCCCGGGGGGTTGTGCAGACGGTTGGAAGATAACACTGGCGGATCTCCTTCTTAAAAAATGCCGAGAAGCGGTATGCACCGATTGAGGGGGGAAACCAGCTGTCGCATGGGCACTGGAGGATAGTCGCTTCTTCACCATGGGGGCCCAGATCTCATCAACGACAGACCACAAGCCGCTCGTGAAAATTCTTGGGGATCAGGCCTTTTGGGGACATCACCAAATCCGGGCCCTTTCCCTTTTTTTTTAGACTCAAACGCGCACCCTCTGGGCAGTACAAGATTGTGCACGTGCCTGGCCCGACCATTCCAGCGGCCGGGTGCTCATCTCGATATCCATCAGCCCACAACCCCGATGGACACAGCCAGGGGTTGTGCGCGTTCTGTCCCCGGCCCCAGCAGGGACCCCTGATGACCTGGGGGACTCTACTCATGGGGGCGACAAGATCGGGTGGGGGATTCGCTCGACCTGTCACATGGGGGATCAAGAGGGGGACCTCCGCAGACCAGGCCCTCCCAAATTTCTCATGCCACTAGTCGGGTTTGGGTTCCCACCATCCCCCGATTTCCTTCCCGGGGAAATGCAACCATACTGGCAAATACCGCGACAGATTATTTTCGTGGACGAAGTCGTCATGATGGACCACAGGATCGTGATACCACGGGCACTTGGAATGGGGATTACGGACACTCCATACCTCACCAAGGGGACCAGTCGCATGCACAGTAGGGCAATTAGGGGCCGTTTTTGGCCCCCGGGATCCCAAAAATATCGGGGGACACGGTCCCGGTGCCATGCTTGCTGGGGAATTCCCCTTTCCCCCCATGCATGCCACCAGTACAGCCAAAGTCCAAGCAGCCCCTTTCAAGCCATTGCCCTGACTTTTTCGTGTTGCGTGGCATTGGGTACTTGGTCATTGTGGACAGGTTCAGTGGCTGGCCACACGTCGTCCCCATCTAAGTCTGGCGCCAGGGGCCATCGCAGCCCTTCTCAATTTTTGAAAGTTCGGCGTACCCCAAAGGGAAATTTAGCCGGGGGGAAAAGGGCCCCGGGGTTCACTGCAAAAAAAACTTTACAACGATGGGGCGTGAACATCCCCTGTCATCAACTTACCACCCGCAGTCAATGGGCGGGCGGAGGTGGCTGTCAAATTTTTTGAAGCGCTTACTGACATCGCACACGGGGGGGGAAAAGGCGGGCCCTTTAAAACGGGCTGCTGGCTTGCTTCAAAATTGAAACACGCCCCGACCCTCAAAACCAACAAAGTCACCGGGACAAATCATCTTCGGCCCAAAAATCTTCCCGGGGCCTCCTACCCTTTGCCCCGGGAAAGCAGGTTTCAAACCCCGTGATTCACCCGGGGTGGGGTCAAACATGGGGCATGCAAGAAAAAGGCCCTCCGGCTGAGGTTTTTTAACAAGTCGACGATTTACCCCGCACCACACGGGGGCTCCCCGGGGCCTGGTCATCGGGGGGTTCTGAAAACCCGACCGGGGAAACACAGCCCCGAAAATGGGACAGGACCCGGGGTGATAGTGGCCCAAACCGTTTGGAAAAACTTGGTCAAAGGTGGGGGGGTCAGGTCGGGTCACTTTGGGGAAACCCCACGGTTCCTGCCCCCACATCCCGGGGCTGGCCAATACCAACCAGCCCGTGTCATCACCTTTTACGTGTTTAGCCTTCCAACACCCCATCCCGCCCCAAGGGGGTGAAGTACAGGACGGCGGGGCTGTCTCCGGGGCCCGTGCTGACTCCGCAGCTACACCTCCACAGTTGCACGGAACAGCACCGAAAACCCCCAAAACCCCCCCATAGAGCACATGGACCGGCAGTCCCCCGGGCAAAAAGGACCCGGCCCGACCATATCCCCAAAACCCCGCGTCGCCACCTCCAAGACCTCCCCCGAGACGGGGGGGCCCCCGGGGTCCCACGGAATTCTCCCGGGGAGGAGTTTCCCGGAAAAAGGGGGGGTGTGGGATGTGGTGGCGTGGCATAAAAGTGAAATCAAAAATTGGCGGGCCCCGGGGGCACCCCCTTGGGGCCGCCTGGGGAGCAGTGAAACTCAAATGGAAAAAAACAGGGGTGGGGGGCCCTCGAACACGTATTCCTTCCTAATATGTAAGTCGGGAATTGCGTGTTATGTAGCATGGGCCCGCCCCCCACTATAGGGGTTACGTCCGTACAGTGTACATTAATGATATATTAGGACTAGGAGGGTTTCAATTGGGGCCCTTTTCTAGTCAGGTGTGCATCTAATTTGTGTACTTTGTTTCTTTTTCAGCTGGAGGGATTCGCTATGTTGTATCTTAATAAAGGTTATCCCTTTTTTCCCAATGTCTCTTTTTACCAGACAAGGAGAATGATATTTTCTATTTTTAATAATTATTTTTTTCTCCCGGGTTTTTACACAGGAAGACATTTAATATCCCAGTAATTAATTTTTTCAGAGGCCCCGAAGAAAATAAATTTTTAATATCACAGTCACTAGCGGGAAAAGATTATGAAACAGCTGGACCGACTGAAACAAAATAAATCGCCGGGTCTATTGGCTTTTTTAAGGGTTTTTTGGGGAAAGCAAAATGGAACTCTGTGAACCAATATCTAACATTTTTAATTTATCTCTTCAAACAGGTGTAGTGTCTGATATGTGGAAGATGGCTAATGTAATTCCTTTTTTTAAAGCAGGGGACAAGTCACTACCGTCAAACTACCCCCCAATAAGCCTGACCTCAATTGTAGGCAAATTACTAGAGTAAATTATGGCTGATATTAAAAAGAAGCCATCTAGATAACCATAATTTGATTAATGATACCCCATGGATTCCCAGGGGCCCTTCCTGCCTATCTAATTTATTAACCTTCTTCCCCTAAAAAATTTTGAGGCTGTTGATCACGATAAAAGGGAAATTTGATATTGTTTATTTAGACTTTAGTAAGGCTTTTGATAGAGTACCCCACCCGAGACTGTTAAAAAAAAGTGGCAGCCCCATGGCTTGGGGGAAAAAAATGTGTTTGGGTCGAGTCATGGCTCACCAATAGGAAGCAGAGGTGTGCATAAATGGGGTTAAAACCGAATGGGGACTTGTAACAAATGGGGTTCCACAGGGAATCAGTCTTAGGCCCATTTTTATTTATAAATATATCAATGACCTTGATGAGGAATTACTAGGTTTAGCAAATTCGCCGACGACACGAAGATAGGTAGGATAATTGATTCAAACATAAAGTCATAGAACTTCAGGAAGGGTTTAACAAAAAATTTAAATTTTTGGGCCCGAAAAAATGGCAGATGCAGTTCAATGTAGATAAATGCAAGGGGTTTTGAAGCTCGGGGTGTCCCCTAACCCCAAACACTTATAAGTTAAAAAAATTTGAACTTGCCCTCGGGTTTCAAGAAAAGGGCTTGGGGGGGATGGTAAACAGCAACCTTAAACCAAAACAACAATGCCTAAGCGTACGTAATAAAGGAAATGAAATTTTGGGTTTATTCAAGGGGTGTTAGCAACGAAGTCCAGAAAGGGTTTTATTACATTTAAAACATCATTAGTAAGGCCTCACCTGTTACCCGCTCAGTTCTGGGTCTCCATATTACAGAATGGACATAAATTCGTTGAAAACATTCAGCGTAGAATGACTAAATTTACATGGGATTGAAATCTTCCTTACGAAGAAAGGGTTGAAGCCCCAAAAATTACTTTCCCTTTTTAAAGGGCGTGGGAATGGGGGAGACATGTCGGGGTTTATACAAGTGGAAAAGGGGGGTATTAAAAAAGGGGATATAAATAAGGTCTTGGGGATTCCCCCAAGAGAAACCCGCAATAATGGATTCAAGTTAATTTAAGTTTTTGATTTATAAAAAAGGGTATAGGAAAGTATTTGGGTTTGGGGAAAAAGGGTAGTTGATGAGTGGAACAGTCTGCCCAGTAGGGTTATTGAAGCTAGGACCTTGGGTGGTTTTAAATTTTGGTTGGATAAATTTATGAGTGGGGGGGGTTGGTTTTGGGGGGACTCCCCTGAGTGGGTAAAATTGTCAAAGCTTTTTTCTTGGGTAACTTTAAAATTGGGTTGAGAAATATTCTGTTAGTGGGGCGGTTGGGAAAGGGCCTGCCTAGTATGGGCCAACAGGCCTGCTGCAGTGTTCCTCCCCTTTTTTATGTTCTTATGTTCTTATTTTGCGGGTTCTCTCTTTGGGGAGATATCCTCAAGACCTTTTTTATATCCCCCTTTTTAATAATTTTCCCTTGTATCCTCGATCATGTCTCCCCTCATTCTACGTCTTACAAGTGAAAGTAATTTTAGGGTCTTCAATCTTTCTTCTAAGGAAGATTTCTAATGCTGTATTAATTTAGTCATTCTTCGCTGAATGTTTTTTTAACAATTTATGTCCATTCTGTAATATGGGGCCCGAACTGGGCCGTAATCTGGGGGGAGGCCTTACTAATGATGTATAAAGCCGTATAACCTCTGGACTTCTGTTGCTAACACTTCTTGATATAAATCCCAGTAATCTATTTGCCTTATTACGAAAAGCTTGGCATTGCTGTTTTGGGTTTTTAAGGTTGCCTTACCATCCCCCCCAAGTCCTTCTCGCAATCTGTATGGCTAAGTTCTACGTTATTTAACTTAAAAAGGGGCGGGTTATGGACACTCCCGAGCTTCAGAACCTTGCATTTATCTACATTGAACTGCATCTCCCCTTTTTCTGACCACGAATTGGTTTTCTAAATCTTCCTGAAGTTCTATGACTTCTATTTTTGAATCAATTATCCTACCTATCTTCGTGTCGTCGGCGAATTTGCTCATATCACTAGAAATTTCCCCTCATCAAGGTCATTGATATATATTAAAAATAACAAGGGGCCCTAAGACATCCCCCGTGGAACACCACTTGTTACCCAAATCCCCATTCGGATTTAACCCCATTTATGCCCCTCTCTGCTTCCTATTGGTGAGCCATGACTCCCATCCATGACAGCACTTTTCCCCCAATGGCCCCGAGCTGCCACTTTCTTTAACAGTCTCTGGTGCGGTACTCTATCAAAAAGCCTTACTAAAGTCTAAATAAACAATATCGAATTCTTTATCGTGATCAACACCATCAAAATTTCCCCCCAATAAGTCTAACTTCAATTGTAGGCAAATTAAAAAGAGTCGATTTAGCTGATAACATAAGAAGCCATCTCGATAGGCATAATTTGATTAATGATACTCAACATGGATTCACCATGGGCCGTTCCTGCCTAACTAATTTATTAATTTTTTTCAGTAAGGCTTTTGAGGCAGTTGATCATGTAAAGAATTCGATTTTTTATTTGTATTTTACTAAGGCTTTTGATAGAGTACCCCCATCGGGAATTTGTTAAATAACGTAGAACTTAGCCATACAGATTGCAAAGGAAGGACTTGGGGGTGATGGTAAGCAGAAACCAAACCAAGAAAACAATGCCTGGCGTCGTAAAAAAGGAAAAAAAGATTACTGGGTTTTATACCCAAGGGAATGTTAGCAACAGATGCCCCAGAGGTTATATTACAGCTTTATACATCTTAAGAAAGGCCCCCCACCTAGATTACGCAGCTCAGTTTTGGTCTCCATATTACAGAATGGGCATAAATTCGTTAGAAAACATTCAGCGTAGAATGACTAAATTAATACATAAGAACAAAAAGAAAAGGAACACTGCAGCAGGCCTGTTGGCCCATCTAGGCAGGTCCTTCAAAATCCGTCCCACTAACAGAATATTTCTAAACCCCAATTTTTCAATCCCCCAAGGGAAAAAAGCTTTGACAATTCTACCCACTCATGCGCGAGTCATAAGAACATGAAAGGAGGAACACTGCAGCAGGCCTTTTGGGCCCATACTAGGCAGGCCCTTCCCAAATCCACCCCCACTAACAGAATAATTGCCCAACATAATTTTCAATTCTCCAAAAATAAGCTTTGCAGATTCTATTAACTAAAAGTCGAGTCCAACTTAAATCCAACCCATCCCCACTCATGTATTTATCCAACCTAAATTTGAAACTACCCGGTCCTAGCTTCAATGCCCCTACTAGGCAGACTTTTCCCCTCATCAACTACCCTTTTCCAAACCAATATTTTCCTTTTCCTTTCTAAATCTAAACTTATCCCAAATTTTAATCCATTATTGCGGGTTCTCTCTTGGGAGAGATATCCCCCAAGACCTTATTTATATCCCCCCTTTTTAATACCCATCTTCCACTTATATCCTCGATCATTCTCCCCTCATTCTTCGTCTTACAAGTGAATAGTGTCTGATACGTGGAAGATGGCTAATGTAATTCCTATTTTTAAAGCAGGGGAAAAAATCGTTACCATCAAAAATTTCCGCCCAATAAGTCTCTTCCCCAATTTGGAGGCTTTTAAGGGGTCATTTGGGGTGTAAATAAAAGGCCCCCATAAAAAATTTGATTAATGATACTCAACATGGATTCACCAGGGGCCGTTCCCGCCTAACTAATTTATTAACTTTTTTTAGTAAGGCTTTTTAGGCAGTTGATCATGAAAAAGAATTCGATTTTTATTTGTATTTTTTAAGGCTTTTGATAAAAATACCACATCAGAGACTGTTAAAGAAAGTGGCTGCTCACGGCATTTTGGGGGAAAAGTGTTTTCTGGATCGGTCCCCCCAATGGAAGCAAAGGGGGTGCATTAATGGGGTTAAATCGGGTGGGGGTCTGTAACAAGTGGCGTTCCCAGGGGTCGGTTTTTGGGCCCCTTGTTGTTTATAAATTTTATAAGAACCCAAAAAACATAAGAAAAAGGGGGAACACTGCAGCAGGCCTGTTGGCCCCTTCTAGGCAAGTCCTTCCCTTCCATCCCCCTAACAGAATATTTGTTCAATTATTTTCAATGCCCAAAGAAATAAGCTTTGAAATTTTTTTTACTCATG
>WNWK01055205.1:0-11339 GCA_009830355.1 Cherax destructor
TCCCCCATGATCCATCCACCCATATGACCCGCCTCCCCTCCCTCCTCACTGTGATGGACAACAAACGGGCTAGTCTCCCTAATTAATATCGCCACACCCCTTTCAATCTCAAGGAGTGTGCAGCGTAAACAGTGTATCCTTCAATCAGTAACTGACAACCATACTTGTGGTTATGTTCCTGTACAAAAACCACGTCTATACCATACCTCACCAAATACTCACGAAACCATTCACGCTTCATCTTATCACACAAACCATTAATATTCACGGTAAAGCACTTGAAACCGACAGAGGGGGTTTTCCCTTAGGCACTGGCACTCGCCGATCCCCTTTCCCCCGAGTGCCACCACGGTCACTCCCAGAGTCTCGAGAACCACCCTTCAAAAGTCTCTGTCCCTTGGGACCTCCAACATCACCCCTCGCTACATCAGCCCACATCTTCTTACCCGGACGTTGTGCCGGTGTGAGCACGTCGTCCGTATCAGACTGGGCCGCTCTCTTCCGTGACGCACTTTCTTCCTCCATACCCACCTCCTGGAGGCCATCGAAGTGCACTTCCGCCTCCACGTGAAGCAGCCGTCCTGCGGCCGAGGCAATAGCCCCAGGGAGGCCACCCACCTCAGCTTCCCTGTCCCCCGCTGACTCCAAGGCAGCTGCAGGTTCGTCCACACACACCTGACCTGGGGTGCCCAAAAGGTCCTGCAACACCGTAGCAAACGCCTCCTCTGCTACCCTCTCATCAGCCGCCGATACTCCTCCCACGGCTCCAGGCTCCTGGACAGATGATTCCGGTACCCCTGGTAAGGTCGCACATCCATCCTCCAAAGATTCTGACCTGTCCACCTCAGCACTCCAACTTGCACCCGACAAAGGGTTGTCCGACCCACGCTCCTCCGTACGATGCACCGAAGACTCCCGTTGATGTCCAACATCCTTTGGGCCCGTCCTTTACCACACTGCACAGCTATATGGTCATAGGCCCCACACAACCTGCATGTACGACGTTGCCCCGCATAGGTAACCATGACTTGAGTCCTGAAGTCCTCCAACAGTATGTAGGAAGGGATGGGATGGCGTAACGTCATTTTAACGTAAACGTCCCTCCAGCAGACCTTGAAACATCCCTTCCGACCACCTGCCCACTCGTCGCCGTATGAACAGTTCCATATCTCTCAAAAACTGTTCTCAAATCAGCCTCCGTCGCCTCAAATGGGCAATTACGGACCTTGACCCAAACGTAGTACCTGGATACGTCGTGAAGACACACCGTTACTGCCGAATTCACATCCACAGGTACTTCCTGAAACCTGGCGACAATCCTCTCATACACATCGGCAGTGCGAAGCTTAACGAAGAATCTATATGCACCATTTATAGCCACACCACACAAATCGTCATTCTCCAATCCGTAGACGTCGCGTACAATGGTAGTCAGTAGAACAGAAGCATTCTGGCCTGACACTGCCCCACGAATCATCTGGATACACACAGTGTTAACTCGGCGACGACCCAACTGCGCCATGTTGTGAAAACAACAATGTCACAAGGCGCCGGTAGAGGCAGGATAGTCGCACGTCCGCTCCCTGTACTCCCCCCCCCTTCTTCCACCCGGAGAGAGGCGACATGCTGGACTCGGGCCAAAGGATAATCACTCGACTGACTACTTCCGTCTCCGTTGTAAGTCTTCACAGCCACTTCTGTCTTATTTTATGTTACGAGCCTCACTAGTTATTATTTTGTTACGAGCTTCACTCATTAGTTTTTGAGCTTCACTCATCATTTTGGAGTACTTAATGTGGCTCTGCCCTTGCCTTGTATTGACTAGCATAATTTTGTCTCACCATTTCTTTTGGAAGGCTTTATTCCTATTATCAGGATGGTGAGTAATTTTGTCTTTCTCTATTTTTTAGTCGTATGTACCAGTTTGGGCCACCTGGCACAACGCTGAGGGAGATTGAAGGAACCGTCTCACAAGAGTTTTGGAGACTGAATCATCAACTTTTATACTGCCCACATCTGCAGTAACACTATAGCTAGCCACAGCCACCTCAGTCACCCACGGACCCCACCTGAGTCCCTGACTCTTTGTCAACATAAGAGTTTTGGAAAACATCCGTCAAACAAGTGGTTGTTGCCACCGTCATCGATTAAGTGTATCAGCTTATGTGTCAAAAACATCGACACGTCCCAGTCCATCTGTAAAAATTAGCTGTTGCAACATAGTCTTATTTGTCTATTTTTATTTTTCATTTTTATTCACGATAGGGTTTGTTTGCTATTCATGTTTAAGTGTTTATTATTTCATAAATCTTTCTATTCAATAAAGTGCTTATTTTTGGTGTTATTTTTGTCTTTTTATATTCTTGGTAATTTTCCTAAGGAGGAACCAGCCTTGGTTGAAATGCAAGATTGAACCGAGTGTGAGTATAGCCTCCGAGTGTGAGTATAGCCTCCGAGTCTGAGTATAGCCTTCACATGTAAGAATGTGGAAATTCTGAGGCATTTTTGGATCAGACAATGAGGAAAATTTCATGAATTATCTTAATAAATAATATTCACGTCTGACTCACTTATCACAACATCACTTCTCTCACCTCCTCTATATTGATTCACTTGTATATTCTGGGACGAATATACGAGTAAAATGTACCATCTCCGGAGACGCCATCTCTTGGCAAAAAAATAAAACAAAATTATTGATTGCTCTGCTTGACTCTTTGTTAATTTCTCCCAATATTCCTTTATTTTGTCAAGTACTATGATGTATGAGTCGTAGTATATTTTACACCATGAATGTTATGAACATTTTATTATGTTCACATTAATGTTCAGAATGTTAGGTATACTTTATGATAATGTATGGCTGAACTGAGGCCTGACACATCATTGTGCAGTTTTTAGAAATTTAATAAATGATAACTAAATTAAATATCAGTGTTTGAACCTTACTTAAGTTGAATTTATGTATTTTGACGCAAACGAAAATCTTATAGAGATTCTGGTGTGAAGTAAAAGAGGAGTATTTGAGGAGTGGCATGACCTCCAGGATGCTGTGAGTGGCATGACCTCCAGGATGCTGTGAGTGGCATGACCTCCAGGATGCTGTGAGTGGCATGACCTCCAGGATGCTGTGAGTGGCATGACCTCCAGGATGCTGTGAGTGGCATAACCTCCAGGATGCTGTAAGTTGCATGACCTCCAGGATGATGTGAGTGGCTTGACCTCCAGGATGCTGTGAGTGGCATGACCTCCAGGATGCTGTGAGTGGCATGACCTCCAGGATGCTGTGAGTGGCATGACCTCCAGGATGCTGTAAGTGGCATGACCTCCAGGATGCTGTAATTGACATGACCTCCAGGATGCTGTGAGTGGCATGACCTCCAAAATGCTGTGAGTGACATGACCTTCAGGATGCTGTACTTGGCATGACCTTCAGGATGCTGTGAGTGGCATGACGTCCAGGATGCTGTGAGTGGCATGACCTCCAGGATGCTGTGAGTGGCATGACCTCCAGAATGCTGTGAGTGGCATGACCTCCAGGATGCTGTGAGTGGCATGACCTCCAGGATGCTGTGAGTGGCATGACCTCCAGGATGCTGTAAGTGGCATGACCTTCAGGAAACTGAGTGGCATGACCTCCAGGATGCTGTGAGTGGCATGACCTTCAGGATGCTGTGAGTGGCATGACCTTCAGGATGCTGGAGTGGCATGACCTTCAGGATGCTGTGAGTGGCATGACGTCCAGGATGCTGTGAGTGGCATGACGTCCAGGATGCTGTGAGTGGCATGACCTCCAGGATGCTGTGAGTGGCATGACCTCCAGAATGCTGTAAGTGACATGACCTCCAGGATGCTGTGAGTGGCATGACCTCCAGGATGCTGTAAGTGGCAAAACCTCCAGGATGCTGTAAGTTGCATGACCTCCAGGATGATGTGAGTGGCATGACCTTCAGGATGCTGTGAGTGGCATGACCCTCAGGATGCTGTGAGTGGCATGACCTCCAGGATGCTGTGAGTGGCATGACCTTCAGGATGCTGTGAGTGGCATGACCTCCAGGATGCTATAGGTGGGATGACCTCCAGGATGCTGTGAGTGGCATGACTTCCAGGATGCTATGAGTGGCATGACCTCCAGGATGCTGTAAGTGACATAACCTCCAGGATGCTGTAAGTGACATAACCTCCAGGATGCTGTAAGTTGCATGACCTCCAAGATGATGTGAGTGGCATGACCTTCAGGATGATGTGAGTGACATGACCTTCAGGATGCTGAGTGGCATGACCTCCAGGATGCTGTGAGTGGCATGACTTCCAGGATGCTGTGAGTGGCATGACCTCCAGGATGCTGTGAGTGGCATGACCTCCAGGATGCTGTGAGTGGCATGACTTCCAGGATGCTGTGAGTGGCATGACCTCCAGGATGCTGTGAGTGGCATGACCTCCAGGATGCTGTAAGCGGCGTGACTTCCAGGATGCTGTGAGTGGCATGACCTCCAGGATGCTGTGAGTGGCATGACCTCCAGGATGCTGTAAGTGGCATGACCTCCAGGATGCTGTAATTGACATGACCTCCAGGATGCTGTGAGTGGCATGACCTCCAAAATGCTGTGAGTGACATGACCTTCAGGATGCTGTACTTGGCATGACCTTCAGGATGCTGTGAGTGGCATGACGTCCAGGATGCTGTGAGTGGCATGACCTCCAGGATGCTGTGAGTGGCATGACCTCCAGAATGCTGTGAGTGGCATGACCTCCAGGATGCTGTGAGGCATGACCTCCAGGATGCTGTGAGTGGCATGACCTCCAGGATGCTGTAAGTGGCATGACCTTCAGGAAACTGAGTGGCATGACCTCCAGGATGCTGTGAGTGGCATGACCTTCAGGATGCTGTGAGTGGCATGACCTTCAGGATGCTGAGTGGCATGACCTTCAGGATGCTGTGAGTGGCATGACGTCCAGGATGCTGTGAGTGGCATGACGTCCAGGATGCTGTGAGTGGCATGACCTCCAGGATGCTGTGAGTGGCATGACCTCCAGAATGCTGTAAGTGACATGACCTCCAGGATGCTGTGAGTGGCATGACCTCCAGGATGCTGTAAGTGGCAAAACCTCCAGGATGCTGTAAGTTGCATGACCTCCAGGATGATGTGAGTGGCATGACCTTCAGGATGCTGTGAGTGGCATGACCCTCAGGATGCTGTGAGTGGCATGACCTCCAGGATGCTGTGAGTGGCATGACCTTCAGGATGCTGTGAGTGGCATGACCTCAGGATGCTATAGGTGGCATGACCTCCAGGATGCTGTGAGTGGCATGACTTCCAGGATGCTATGAGTGGCATGACCTCCAGGATGCTGTAAGTGACATAACCTCCAGGATGCTGTAAGTGACATAACCTCCAGGATGCTGTAAGTTGCATGACCTCCAAGATGATGAGTGGCATGACCTTCAGGATGATGTGAGATGACCTTCAGGGTGCTGAGTGGCATGACCTCCAGGATGCTGTGAGTGGCATGACTTCAGGATGCTGTGAGTGGCATGACCTCCAGGATGCTGTGAGTGGCATGACCTCCAGGATGCTGTGAGTGGCATGACTTCCAGGATGCTGTGAGTGGCATGACCTCCAGGATGCGTGGTGGCATGACCTCCAGGATGCTGTAGCGGCGTGACTTCCAGGATGCTGTAATTGGCATGACCTCCAGGATGCTGTGAGTGGCATGACTTCCAGGATGCTGTAAGTGGCATGACTTCCAGGATGCTGTAAGTGGCATAACCTCCAGGATGCTGTGAGTGGCATGACTTCCAGGATGCTGTAAGTGGCATGACCTCCAAGATTGTTGTACTTATTTTCGTCAAAGATTTTTGTTGACTGTGAATGTTTTTTTCTCAACATAGAGAAGATGAGAATTCTATCAGCTGTGAGACATTGTAAATATATGCATGAGAACTTGTGCACATGAGTGGTAAAAGTGTCAGAATGTGTGCACATGAGTGGTATAAGGGTCAGAATGTGTGCACATGAGTGGTATAAGGGTCAGAATGTGTGCACATGAGTGGTATAAGGGTCAGAATGTGTGTACATGAGTGGTATAAGGGTCAGAATGTGTGCTCATGAGTGGTATAAGGGTCAGAATGTGAGCATATGAGTGGTATAAGGGTCAGAATGTGTGACTTGAGTGGTATTAGGGTCAGAATGTGTGCACATGAGTGGTATAAAGGTCAGAATGTGTGCACATCCACCATGCCACGTACACACACAAATACATTCACCAATGCCACGTACACACACAAGCACATCCACGATGCCACGTACACACTCAAGCACATCCAGCATATATAACAAAAAAGGCACAATACCGTGACAGGAACAATGGTTAGTGTGACTTTGTAAATGGTCCAAGTCGGACCGAAACGTCGTCGTAAGCTCCTCTCTTTTTTATATGTGCGGGTTGTGTGTGTGTATACATCCAGCATGCCACGTACACAAGCACATCCAGCATGCCACGTACACAAGCACATCACTATGAAAGTATTTCTAGGCTAACATATCTTTCACAGAGATGTTAAAATTTAGAAAAATATATATATTTCGGCATTGGGAGGAAAATAAGAAAAAATATAGACGAATGAGCAATTATTCTCTTTACTAATGAAATAATGTGGTATAAGGGTCAGAATGTGTCAGCGGATGGGTTTATGAAGGATGAGGTTAACCATAGAATTGATGAAGGAAAAAAGGTGAGTGGTGCGTTGAGGTATCTGTGGAGACAAAAAACGTTATCCATGGAGGCAAAGAAGGGAATGTACGAAAGTATAGTGGTACCAACACTCTTATATGGGTGTGAAGCATGGGTTGCAAATGCTGCAGCGAGGAGGAGGCTGGAGGCAGTGGAGATGTCCTGTCTAAGGGCAATGTGTGGTGTAAATATTATGCAGAAAATTCGGAATGTGGAAATTAGGAGAAGGTGTGGAGTTACTAAAAGTATTTGTCAGAGGGCCGAAGAGGGGTTGTTGAGGTGGTTTGGTCATTTAGAGAGAATGGATCAAAGTAGAATGACTTGGAGAGCGTATAAATCTGTAGGGAAAGGAAGGCGGGGTAGGGGTCGTCCTAGAAAAGGTTGGAGGGAGGGGAAAGGAGGTTTTGTCGGCGAGGGGCTTGGACTTCCAGTAAGCATGTGTGAGCGTGTTAGATAGGAGTGAATGGAGACGAATGGTTTTTGGGACATGACGATCTGTTGGAGTGTGAGCAGGGTAACATTTTGTGAAGGGATTCAGGGAAACCAGTTAATTGATTGAGTTGGACTTGAGTCCTGGAAATGGGAAGTACAATGCCTGCACTTTAAAGGAGGTGTCTGGGATAGTGACAGCTGGGAGGGTCTATTCTCAGCTGTCGTATCTGAGCGCCTCTGCAAAGACAGTGATTATGTATGAGTGAGGTGAAAGTGTTGAATGATTATGAAAGTATTTTCTTTTTGGGGATTTTCTTTCTTTTTGGGTCACCCTGCTTCGGTGGGAGACGGCCGATTTGTAGAATATATATATATATATATATGCAAAAAGATCACAGTAATCAGGTGATATCAAAATATGCAAAACAACCACTATGAAAAAAAAGAGGAATTCCAAGCGCTTTCGTGACTACTCACATTATCAAGGAACTATAAAAGGAAACATGACAAGAGGACTTATATAAGGGGCAAGACTACACCTCACAGTCACATCACACTAACAAAGACTACACCTCACAGTAGCGTAACATCGCACGACTCTGTGAAGAGTTAAAAACAACTTAGATTTAGTTGATAAATTAAGCACCTTGACTGATTTAAATGATTTCAATATGGTTAGTTTTGATGTTACCTCCTTGTTTACAAAAGTCCCAGTTGATGATTTACTAAGTTTCTTATCTGAAGAACTGGTTAATTATGATTTACCATTGCCAGTTCCTACTATCATTAAACTTATTAAACTTTGTATTGTTGATGCAAAATTTGTATTTAATGATGAGTTTTATACACAGAAGTTTGGTATGGCAATGGGCAATCCTCTTTCACCTGTTCTTAGTAACTTATATATGTAATTTTTCGAAACAAGATTGCTTAACACTATCCTTCCCAATAGAGCTAAGTGGTATAGATATGTTGATGATATTTTGTGCCTTATGCCTAAGAATGTAGACATAAACCATTTCCTTGTTAAATTAAATAGCTTAGTCATTCTATAAATTTTACTGTTGAATTCGAAGTAAATAACTCATTGCCCTTCCTAGATGTTTTTATTATTAAGGGTAACATTGATTTTAAATTTAAAATTTACAGAAAACCTACAAATAATTGTTCCTATGTACACTATTACTCTTCACATCAATATAGAGTTAAAGTGTCGGTTTTTTCTTCAATGTTTTTGAGAGCTTTACGTATTTGTAGTCCAGAGTTCATAGATGAAGAAATCTCTAAAATTTATGAAATAGCTAATGATTTAAAATACCCTAGAAACATAATTGATAAATCTTTTAAAATAGCTAGGAATACTTTTTACAATCCCAAAGGGACAACCAACCTTATTCAACCAAAAATATGTTGGTTCTCCTTACCATGAAAACTTGGTTGATATGCCTTCCTTTCTTAAAATTTTAATATCAAAGTTGTATTTAAAAATCTTGATACAGTAAAAGACTTTTGATAAAAATTCCCCCAAAATGCTGACGGATGTGTCTATAAGATTCCCTGTAAAATATGCGATAAAGTTTATTATGGTCAAACTGGTAAAAGTCTTGAACTAAGATTAAAACAACATAAATATAGCATTAGAACTGGACAAGATTCTAATGCTCTATTTATTCATGTGAGAGACTTTAACCATCCAATGATTTTCAAAATGCTGAGAAGGTTGTATCAAGCAAGTCCATGGTTGAGAGGAATATAATAGAATCATGTTTCATTAAAAGCAGTTTTGAAAATAATATGAATATTTCTTTTGGTTTATATAAATTGGATTCTTTTATAATTAATAAAATTTGGGAAGAATTTAATGATAAATTGGACTAATCTTAATTCTTGGGAAGAGTTTCAGGTCCTTTCTTGTTTTCCTCTTCACAGAGTCGTGCGATGTTACGCTACTGTGAGGTGTAGTCTTTGTTAGTGTGATGTGACTGTGAGGTGTAGTCTCGCCCCTTATATAAGTCCTCTTGTCATGTTTCCTTTTATGTTCCTTGATAATGTGAGTAGTCACGAAAGCGCTTGGAATTCCTCTATTTTTCATAGTGGTTGTTTTGCATATATATATATATATATATATATATATATATATATATATATATATATATATATATATATATATATATATATATATATATATATATATATATATATATATATATATATTGTGTGTGTGTGTGTGTGTGTGTGTAGTGTGTACTAACCTAATTGTGGTTGCAGGGTCGAGACTCAACTCGTGGCCCCGCCTCTTCGCTGTCCGCTACTGGGTCTCTGCTCTCCTGCTCCATGAGCTTTATCATACCTTGTCTTAAAACTATGTATGGTTCCCGCCTCCACTATATCGTTCGCTGAGACTATTCCACTTCCTAACTACTCTATGGCTGAAGAATTGCTTCCTAACATCCCTTTGACTCATCTGAGTCTTCAGCTTCCAGTTGTGTCCCCTTGTTTCTGTGTTCCCTCTGGAACATCCTGTCACTATCTACCTGTGTGTGTGTGTGTGTGTGTGTGTGTGTGCGTGTGTGTGTGTGCGTGTGTGTGTGTGTGCGTGTGTGCGATTTATCAGTTGCCAAAAGAACTTGTCGATAGACACTTGGCCTGTAGTGTACAATAAACACTTGGCATGTACGTGTGTTTTGTTGTACGTATGTGGTTTACGTATGTATGAATATGTATGTATTTATGCATGTTTGTTTAATATATCTGCAAAGTGTGTGGTACATGATTGTTTGTTTATGTATTTGCATGTTTGTTTATGTATGTATATATAAGTATAAGTTTATGTGTGAACGTATGAGTATCTGTATGTATGTGTGTATGTGTGTGTGCGTGATGATGCATGTGTACTCTATGGTGCATGTGTAGAGATTTAAGTGTGTAAAAAAATATACATATACAAATTTGTGACCTTGTGAACCTCTGATGCCTTGAGAAGTTTGGACTGGAGTAACCTGTCCAGGGACTGTCACGAGGGAGACTTGATACAAGGTGATGATGGCTGCCAATACGACTTTTTCCCAAGTACAAGCTAGCCAAGGTGCACATATTCCTAATGGATGACCCTAAATGAATTAGCAAAGCACTCAAACATCCCTTGATTGTAAAGAAAGGCATTTACAGGAGAATCTAAGGTGAGTCACCTTATTGAACACTATATTCAAGAGATAATAAAAAACTAAAAAAGTATAAAACGAGGATTAGAAATTAAATTTGCAAGATAAACAAAGATCAATCGCAATGTTTTCTTTCAGGTATATAGAAATAAGATTTGCTTAATGTTAGGGACAATGAAATGTGTACCATTTTCGACTCTTATTTCCTCTCGTTAATTTTGACAGTGAGAGACACCAACGAACTCCAAAAAGGTCCAAAATTATAGTGGTCAGAATAAAAATAAATTCTACAGTAGTAGCAGTAGTTGTAGTAGTAGTAGAATCACTTGTTTCATGTCCTCAAGTATCTATATAGATTGAAGCCCCACAAGTTATCAGACTCTAAAGAAAAACAGAAAAAAAGAAAGTTCTATGTGTTTTACTCGTCTACATAAAGTGATTATAATGTACTATTTGCACTGTACATAATTGTGAAAGTTGTCTCCAAGTGAAGCATTATGTCAATAATGGTTGTCCATTCTGTCTTAGTGTTATTAACAGCTTGACGGCTTCACAAGCACTTCTCCACTCAGAGTACTGGAAGGTGTGGGCGCCTTGTTATAAAGGTCTACACTACAGCGGGTCTTACCTATAGATATTTATTTTTATATATCCTTTTTCTGACTAAATGAAACTGATAATGTTGGTTTAGTGTAATTTTGAAGATACCCATCAGAAAGATGTGAATATCTGAAGAAGTGGCAAGTTTGAATATCTTGTAGATAAGGCAAAGGACATACTTATGTAAATGTCTGAAAAAAAGATGAAATCAAACGAAATAATTATTAAACAGTTAAATGCTGTCTCTTTCAATTTACACATCTATATTTTTCCCATCTTTTCAATATTTACAACAAAAAATATTCACAATCAATAACACAAAACAAAATCGAGGATAACAATTTAAGCCACCAAGTCGAGAAATTCAAACTCTTGATCAGAAGAATTCTGGAGCAGCCTGGCCAGTGTGTC